>ML358027.1:27323-42629 GCA_005239505.1 Nicotiana paniculata | reverse complement strand
ATTAATTTGTGCTAGTGAAAATATAGAAGTGCTTAATTAAAAAAGGGCTATATTGAATATGAAATGTGGCAAGGGAATTTGTTGAGAAAAATATGTATTGAGTTGTGAAGGTAGTGTATTAAAGTGCTTAGGAGGGTTAGTCACTATTTCTAAATATATCTACCCGTCCCTTAGCCTATATTATAACCTTAAAAGTCCTAATTGATCCTAGATTTGGCTAACTTGAATTAGTGGAGATCTACACTAAGGGAAAGCTTATGGTACGACCACGAGATGAATATTAATTTTTTCTGAGAGTGAGTGAATTTGTTTAATTGTGTGATGTCCTTAAATTATATTCAAAAGCATAGTTGAATGTGTGGACTAGTTATATTCACTCTTTTGTTGTTGGTGAGGGCACATGATCTCATGAACGATTGATAATGTTGTAAACTTTTTTGTTAGGTAGGTGCGTGAATTGAGAGGGCTTAGTGGTTGCAAGTTGACTCTTGAGGTTGAGTGGTTGCAATTAGGTTGTTGGCATGATTGATTAAATTGTTATACTTGGGCATGTTTAAAGAAGGGGAAGAATATGAAATTTTGTATGTTCATACTTGATTGCCGGTATCGATCATAGTTAAGGGGTAAGGTGTGTGATTTAAAACTAAAATACTCCTTGATAATGAAATGTGTACGTGTTGAAGGGTAATAGATTGTCCCATTGCTCGAGGACGAGCAAGAGTCTAAGTGTGGGGTGTTGATGTTTAGCTTAAAGTGTATATATTTCTATGTATATTGTCTCGTGTTTTACTTTTGTTTCATGAGTTTTAGATGTTAAATGTGATGATTTATATTAATTTGAAGTGTTTTTATGTTTAGGAAATATTCGGGATCAATCGGGGGCGAAACGCACGAAATTTGAGCCAAAACGGACGAAAACGCAAAAACCGGGCAAAGTGGCAATTTTGGGCGCCACAGGCAGCGCCCAGCCCTACCTGTGGCGCTGGAGGCAGTACACAAAATTGGGGCAGCTCCCGGCGCTAGCGAGGGCGCCGGTGATGAGTTTTTTGTCCTATTTTGCCCGGGACACGGTTATTTCGGCCCTAAACCTACCCAACACGTATAAAAGCAAGTCTAAGCTTGTTTTTGAGGGGGGCTAACATACTTTGAAGAGGAACTCACGTGAAGGAACACACACCACGCTTGAAGGAGGCTTCTACCTAGTTTTTCTTCTCTTCTCTTCCTTTAATTTCATAGTTTATTAGTTCTAGAGTTTTGGGTGCTACGTGAATGTTGTAGTTTGATGCTTGAATTGTTCTTATTATTTTATCATATTGGTTTATTTATTCAATCTTGCGCTTAATTATTTGATTGCTTGATCACCAATTGAATACTATCTACGAATCTAGGATTGAACTCGGGAGAGGGAATTCTAGATTGCATATAAGATTGGGTAGAGCAAGATCTTAACCCTTCAGGGGAGCGGATTTGCGGTTAGGATAGGAATATACCTAATCGCCTTGCTTGGTTATTATACGGGAATTATTAATGCGTTCTTGTTAATCCTAATTTCATAGGAATATAGGCGTTAGGTTAGCTTGAATAGGCAAGTTGTAGTTCGGGAGAAGGCTACGAACAATATTAACCTCGTCAATCAATAAACTAGATAAACCAATTAGACAATTTAGGTGAAAAACTCAACGGGATTGTTAGCTAACCAATAGCTCTAGAATATCGGATCTCATTGAATTCGTCTCTAAAATCTCGCCAATTGTTTCTTTAATTTCATAGTTTATTATTCTAGATTAATTTTAGTTAAATATTCATACTTTAATATTCACTTGAATAGATTAATTGTTTGGGTTTAATTTAGTTGATAGTTAATCACAAGTCCTTGTGGGTACGATATCTGGACTTACAATCCTATATTACTTGTCGTCCACGTATACTTGCGTGTGCGTTTGGGAGCAACAATGAGCACTAAAATAAGTAAGAAGGAATTAAGTGTGGGGTGTCTTTTGAGTGGAACCAATGAAAGGAAGAAATGTGCACTTGTTTTGTAAAAGAATATGCCACTAGTTGAAATTGCAAAAAAAAAGAAAAAAAAAAGAAGAAGAAAAATCTGGAAAAAAAAAAGCAAGAAAATTTTTAGATGAATAAATTGATATCTTGTTTTGCTAGTGGGGTATAAATTAAAGTAGTGCTTAAAGAAAGAGGGAACATCGTTGGGGTGATTGTAATTGTGAAATTAAAGTGGTTTGAGGAATTTGCGCTTAAGTTATCATGTGATGTGTTAAAGTGCTTAGGAGGTTGAGTCACTATTCCTAATATATATCATACACGTCCCTTAGCCTACATTACAATCACAAAAAAGTTCTAATTGATTTTAGATCGAGTGAGCCTACATTAGTAGAGATTTACATTAAGGGCAAGCCTATAGTACAAATTGCATGCATGTGACTTCTTTGTGAGAGTGAGATTTCTTTGATATATGTGAGTCCTTAAACTATATTTGATCATGAGATTCGAATGTGTGGATTCAATTTACTCTCTTGTTCTTATTGTGAGGGCACATGGTTTTACGAGGGATAGGTAGCATTATTATACTTCTCTACGACGTTGGGTGGCCATGAGTGCATTATGACATTGAGTCGGTTTTTGAGGTTAGGATTGTTGTGAGCATGTTGTCTTTGTTTGAATATTTTTGAAGTATGGCATAAGTTAAAGGGAATTGTGTGGTGATTGCATATGCTAGAGTTTAATTGTTGCTATCAACCATGGTCAATGGTGTAGAGTGCTCAAAAATAGAATTATTTGTTGGTTGACTCGAGCACGAGTAACGTTTAAGTGTGGATGTTGATAATCGACTTAGTGTATGCATAGTTTAATATAAATCGCCTAACATTTTGCTCATTTCTCGATGATTTGAGATGTTTAATATGATGATTTGTGCTAAATTTTGGTATTTCTATGTGTAGGAATCATTCGGATGCAATTTGGGACGAAATGGCGCGAATTGGAGCGAAATCGAGACAAAAAGGCAAGAATTGAATTTTGAGGGCCACAACCAGTGTGGGCATTGGTTGTGGCGCTGTTTCCAGCAGCTAAAATATTTGAGCACCAGGGCCAGCGCCCCACGCTGCCCTGGATGATCAACACGTGAATATGTCCTATTTCGACTAAGACTCGGTTATTTCGACCCCTAGACGCCCCCAACTCATATAAAAGCCAATCTAAACCTACTTTGAAGTGGGAACCTGACTTTTAGAGGAGAACAACAGTACGAAACACTCGGAGGAGGACGTTTTTGGGAGGAAAACACAAGCACAGAGCCGCCGTGAAGGCCATAATTCATCTTTTCTTCCACCAAACTTAGTAATTCTTATGTTTCTTTGTATGATTTGTTGTTTGACTACCATGTCTATGTGGAGCTAAACTTCACGTTCTAGGGTTGTGGTTCTTTCATGATTATTGTTATTCGAATATTGATTTTGATTTCTTGATTTATCATATTGGTTTATTTATTGAATCTTGCGCTTAATTATTTGATTGCTTGATCACCAATTGAATACTATCTACGAATCTAGATTTGAACTCGAAAGCGAAAATTCTAGATTGCATATAGGATTGAGTAGAGAAAGTTCTTGAACTTGGGCATCGGGGAATGGATTCGCGATTAGGATAGACATATACCTAATTGCCTTGCTTGGTTGATTTACAAGAATTATAAATGCATTCTTGCTAGTTCTAATTCCATAGACATATAGGCGTTAGGTTAGCTTGAATAGGCGAGTAAGAACTCGAAAGATTCTTATGAGTAATATTAACCCTGTCAACCAATAAGCTAGATAAATTAATCAGTCAATTCAATTGAAGAATACAATACGATTGTTAGATAGCCCATAACCCTAGATCGTTTTCATCGCATAACATAAAAATCTGCTATCCTTTTGTTCAGAGTTCACTATTTATTTTTCTTTATTTTAATTAGATTAGAAACAAATACTTCTAAGTTTAATTCTTTTTTTAGATAGTTAAGATAGTCTAATTTAGTTAATAGTTAATCACAAGTCCTCATGGGTTCGACATCCGACTTTTAGTCCCTTTATGACTTGACAACCGAGTATCGGATTCGGAGAAATCTAAATTTTAAGATTCGGGGGTGCGGATCCAGATATGAATACGGGTGCGGGGATTTGATTAATACAAAATAGAGCAATAAAATATTGTAAATTTTGAAAGATATTATGTGAAAAACTGACATGAATATTGTACAACACAATCTTCCATTCTCCAAGATGGACATTATTCTTCCATTGTTCTAAATCTGTTTTATTTTTTATTTTGAAAAATCAAAATCTCAATTTTTCTTCCAAATTTGTCTATGGACTCCTGTCAAGTGTCCGAAATGAATTGAACTTTAGGAGAGTATGACCTATCCGGTTTTCTTCCCAAAAGGCAATCCTTCTTCCATCTCCCACTTTAAAACCAATATGGCTCATGAATTTCTTCCAAAGAGCTTCTAATGTTTTTTCCATAAACCCACTCCGTGAGAGGAAGTCACTGGTTTTTATGTCCAGCGACCAGCATCCCTGTGAACCAAACTTTTCACTGATAACCTACTTCCAGTATTCGATCTTTGGAACTCTATTCACTGGGAAAATAAGATTTTTCCTCCGGTTGACATGAAGAACAGATACTGATTCAAACACTGTAAGTATCACTCTTAGATGTTGAAGTTGTTCTACTGTGGTATCACAATTCACAAGTGTGTCATGGCATACATAAGGTGAGAGATTTCCAGTCTGCTATGTCTGCACTCTGCAGTTGTTCATCCTGAAACCCCTAATGAATTCATCTGTTCAGCGATCTTTAACATGTGAATACTGGAGTTCCGCTCACCAAGACAGATTATCTGAGAGTGTTGATGCACTAAAAGATCCAGCTCCTCCATTTCCTTTTGAACCCCATTTATGTAGAACATTCAGGAGAAAACTCCAATTCACATGGTCGTATGCTTTCTCAATGTTTGATTTCCAAAGAACACCAGGTTTGTTTTCCTTCTTCCTACTATCCACACTTCCGTTAACAATTATAACTGCATCAATAATTTGCCATCCGTGAGTTATCTACCAGCTTATGAACCATGCTTGAGTGTTTCTGTCAATACTTTGGTAAGTATCTTGTAAGATCCTCCAATGAGGCTAATAGGCCTGAAATTACTTGGTTGCACTGCCCCTGGCTTCTTTGGGATTGACGTCATGTTAGTAGAGTTGAGACATTTTTCAAATCTTTCCTGTCCGTGAAACAAATCCACAACATTCATGACATCTTCCTTGATTATCATCCACATTATTATGACACTCATGGTTATAGAGGCCCAACGTTCATTCACATATAGCATTGCTACTCACATACTTTCTTTTTGTAGTGCAAGTATTCTATCTGTGCTGGGGTGCATGGTTACCAGTTACAGGACTTTTGTGTATATTTCATGATTTGAGTGGTTCCCTTTTCCGCATGTCTCTCTAAATATGGTTTACATTCTTGGGTGTTGCAGAAAAAGCAATTAGAGCCAAGTCTGCCTGACTTTGGGGCTAATGACAAAATGGAGGACTCGGGTTTTATAATCCCTCAGGAAATCTGTCACGACCCCAAACTACCCTGGTCGTGATGGAACTTATTACGGTATTAGGCTAGCCAAATCACTACTTATAGCATAATAAATCTTTTCATTTAATTCATTACTAATCTGATATTTCATAAAATTTTCGTTTAAGCATTTCAAAACAAGTAAAGATAGGTAAAACATTTAAACATATCCTGATCCCGGACTCACTAGTCATGAGCAACTAAATTACAAGCCTGATACTGACTACTTAATATAAGATGAGTCTGAGAAAAATAAAAGTTGAAAGATAGGAAGGAGAAAGGCAAAGCAGCGGACGCTGTGCAGCTACCTTGCTAACTCCGAAAATGCTCTGAAGGAAAGATGAGCTCTCACTCGGATGCCTTGGCACCTGAATCTGCACACAAGGTGCGGGAAGTAACATGAGTACGTCAACTCAGTAAGTAACAATTATAACTAAAGGCTGAGTGCAGTGATAAGCATTTAAAATCATATAAATCTCATAACATAAAAACCTCAGTGGAAATAACAAAATCAAATCAGTAATTAAATTCCGAACATCTTGTAAAACTCCAATTTCAATGAAAGTTGTTTAAAAATATTTGTTCAACATTTTAAATAGAGGCTCAGTATAAAAGAAGATCAGTGAAAATAGTAATTTCATAAAACAAGCCCCTCGGGCAAAGTGTCAGTCATATATATAGCCCCTCGGGCAAGCCTCTCAGTCACTCGTGACTCAACTCTCATCAATCAGCACTCACACTCAGCGCTCACGCTCAATAGGTACTTTATAGTAACCGTTGCGGCGTGCAGCCCGATCCTAAATACATAGTCGACTGCGCTCACTGGAGGTGTGCAGACTCCGGAGGGGCTCCTACATCCCAAGCACTATATCGTTACGCGTGCAGCCCGACCCAATATCGCGTGGCGTGCATCCCGATCCAACATATCGTTGCGGCGTGCAACCCGATCTAATATATCTCATTGCGGCGTGCACCCCGATCTATATATATATATATATATATATATATATATATACACACAACGCCGCAGCGTGCAGCCTGATCCATAACTATCCTCACAATCCGGCCCTCGGCCTCACTCAGTCATCATTCTCACAAGCCACTCGGGCATTTCAGTACAACTCAGGGGACTCAGACCAAAATATCTTTCATATATTTAAACAGGTATAAATCATGACTGAGAATATATTTTCTATCAAAAACCATGTGAGGACAGTAGTAAAATACCCCCTGAGGGTTCAAAATGTACGACACAAGGCCACAAACATGGCATTCAACCCAAGTTAACAGAATCATTTCTAAAATACATGGATATCATATAGAGTTTCACAACATACGCAATTCTACAGTTGCCACGGGATGGACCAAGTCACAATCCCTACTGGTGCACACCCAAACGCCTGTCACCTAGCATGTGCGTCACCTCATTTATCAAAATAGGACGAAATTGTGGCGTTTCATACCCTCAGGTCTAGATTTACGATCGTTACTTACCTCAAACCAGATGAAAAATCTACTCCGCGATGTCCTTGCCGCTCGACTCGACCTCAATTCGCGAATCTATTCAAAATCAGATTCATATCATCAACATACGCTAAAGGAACAAAATTCACGCGAAAATAATCAAATTACATAAAAAATCCCACTATTAGCCAAACCCGACCCCCGGGCCGACCTCTCGGAATCCAATAAAAATCACAAAACCAGAACCCTTATCCTCTTACGAGTCCATACATACCAAATTTATCAAAAACTAACTTCATTTGACCCCTCAGTCACCCAATTCTTAGTCTCAAGTTTCCAAGCCCTAATCCTCCAATTTTCACCCTTAAATCCCACAATTTTCATGCTTAATCAGTTAAAAATTACCATAGAATCAAGTTTTAGGTCCAAAAACATTAACTCAAAGTGTTTCCCCTTGAATCCTTCTTCAAAATCCCTCAAAAAGCTCCAAGTCCGAAGAAAAAATGGTGGAAAATAATCCAAGTTTCGCGAAGGGTAAAAAATTTATACTTTCTGCCCAGACTTTCCGCACCTGCGGCCAATTTCACGCACCTACGACTCCTGCATCTGCATCTGCGATTTTTCATTAAATTACCAGCCTTCGCACCTGCGGTCGCATAGGCGCACCTGCGGTCATCGCAAATGCAGGGACCAAACCGCACCTACGGAACTCAGTGCACCTGTGCCCCACTTTCGCACCTGTGCAACTCGCACTTGCGGTTCCCAATCTGCAGGTGCGGCCACACCAGAACAGCAGCACCAACTGTAATTTCTCAAGTTCAACCTCTCCGACAACCATCCGAAATCATCCCGAGCCCCTCAGGGCCTCAACCAAATATACCAACACCTCACATATCATCACACGAACTTAGTCGATCCTTCGGAACACTCAAAACAACATCAAAACACTGAATTACCCTCAGATTCAAGCCTAAGAACTTCTAAACTTCCAAATTCCGCCAACGATGCCGAAACATACCAAACCATGTCCGAATTACCTGAAATTTTGCACACACATCACAAATGACACTACAAACATATTCCAACTTCCAGAATTTCATTCCGACCCCGATATCAATTTTTTTCCACTGCTGACAGGAAATCGCCAAAAATGCAATTTCGCCAATTCAAGCCTAATTCTACCACGGACCTCCGAATAATATTCTGAACCCACTCCTAAGTCCAAAATCATCTAACGAAGCGATTCGTACCATAAAAACCAAATTGTGAGATCATTCACTTATAAGTCAACTTTCGGTTGACTTTTCCAACTAAATAACCAACTTAAGAGACTAAGTGCCTCATTTCTCTCCAAAATCACTCCGAACCTGAGCCAACCAACCTAACACAACATAATAGAGCTGAACCACATATAATAAAGCAGAAACGGGGAAAATGGGGCTAAAGCTCTCGGAACGACCGATTGGGTCATTACATTCTCCCTCTCTTAAACAAACGTTCGTCCTCGAACGTGCCAAGAGTTGTTCCAAAAGCCATGAAATCGCCGAATAACCTCACCACGCACATACCCCGGGGTAATCCCACGTCACCCTACCCCGCATGGATCTGATAACACAACACATCTGAAACTTCTTATCCAACCTAGCCCATAAGACTTAGAATCCAATTTCCACATTTGAACTTTTCTATAAGATCAGAATCACGCATCTACACACTGTATAAGTCCGAACAAGCTGAATAAGACATAGTCATACCCCAAGTTGAAATCACATGAAATACCGCATAACTCAAACGCCCATAGCGATAATTTCTAATCACAACAACTGTTCAAGCAACTCAATGCCAGTAATAACCTTACTATCAAACATAGACCCGTTCTAGCACCCTCATATACTGCCAATGATGAAAGAAACACACCGAAACCCATAATCCAATTTCGCCAATTCAAGCCTAATTCTACCACGGACCTCCGAATAACATTTCGAACCCACTCCTAAGTCCAGAATCATCTAACGAAGCTATCTGAACCATAAAAACCAAATTCTGAGATCATTCACTTATAAGTCAACTTCCGGTTGACTTTTCCAACTAAATAACCAACTTAAGAGACTAAGTGTCTCATTTCTCTCCAAAATCACTCCGAACCCGAGCCAACCAACCTAACACAACATAATAGAGTTGAACCACATATAATAAAGCAAAAACGGGAAAAATGGGACTAAAACTCTCGGAAAGACCGATCGGGTAGTTACAAAATCCCTTCTCACAGTTGGATAAAAAGAGGGTTGGATGCGGCCACCAAATCGTTATGGTATACGACCAGGGCGACTCTGGGATGGGTTTGACCGAAGTACAGGTATAGGATCTCTCGTCTCTTCTGTGATATGATGGTCTTAACTGGTCCTTATAAAAGAAGATGGTCTTAACAGTTTATTTATGAAAATGGAATGAGATCCCTGAACAAGCTTTTCTGGAGGTCTAATATTATCTTTCAAGATACCGTTCTAGTACTATTGATTTATTAATAAAAACATATCTTATGAAGAATATTTCGCGGGTAACAAGATGCTAGAAAAGAAAGTTTAAAGCCTTTTCGTTTAACATAAAAGGTGTAAACGCCAACTTATATGCGTGGCAAAAGTTTAATCATGGAAAACAAAAAAAATAGATTTACTTGGATTACATTTGGATCTAACAGAGAAGTGTTGCAAACCATTCAAAGGAATACGGGCAACATGACTTTTATTCTTTCTGTTTGTGCAAATTAGAGAATTAATGTAAGTCGAGACAGTGTGGTGAGATGAATGAGATCTCTTCACCTTTAATCATGGATTAGAAATTGGAGACCTTGAAATGTAGAAACTCCTAATAGAGAACACTTTTCTCTTAAATGGATCATATGTAGTTTGAATGTAAGATTAGTTGGGAAAGTGAGTTTGGGATACCAAATAATTAGTTTTAAAATGGGTAAGCAGAGGCTATATTTGCGAAGTTTTTAAGAAAGAAAAGTGGTAAAAGAAGAGGCTATTTGTGCAAATCAACCAATAGGTAGGCGAAGCTTCTGGTAGCTTTCCGGGAAGTGGGGGTGCTTTTGAGTATGAATTGGCGTGAAACCGTTGTGAGAAGCCTATTGGTTATCTATCGTCACTTTTTTCTTTCTGTTTAAGTCATTTTCTTCACACATATATAAATATATATATATATATGTGTAAGTCACCTCTCACCCTCCCTTTTTCTCTTCTTACGTTTTCCTACATACAAACTGAATTAGTTTTTATTGTGTACATTGTGATGCTGAATTACCATTACTTTGTTTATCAAACACTTTAAATTTCAGCTGAAGTAAAACTTTTGTCCTTGGAAATTGAAACACTGTGCTTAAAAGTCGTTAATACTTAAAGTTGCGCGGACTCTTCGATTTTAGTACCGTCCCCATTCGGATACGGGACGGATATAGATACGGGGGCGGGATACGTCCTGGATACGGTCAACTGACTTCGGATACTTTGACTGGAGTCCATCGACAAATTTGGAAGAAAAGTTGAGATTTTGTTTTCTCAAAATAAAAGATAAAACAGATTTAGAACAATGAAAAAATAATATCCATCTTGGAGAATGAAAGATTGAATTGTACAATATTCATGTAAGTTTTTCACAGAATATCTCTCAGAATTTACAATATTTTTATAGCTCTATTTTTTATTAGCCGAATCCCCGCACCCGTATCCATATCCGGATCCGCATCCCCCAATCTTAAAATTTAGATGTTGCCGAATCCGATACTCGGATCCGTCCCCGTATCGGATACCCTCATCCGAATCCGAGCAACTTAGGTATAAAAATTATTAAACAGTGTAATTCTCACCATAGAGTAGCTTTTGCGAAGGTTTAATCATAATGAGTGAGGTTTTAATGAAAATTTTCGCGTGAAGAATGTGGATGCTGTATGCTGTAATGAGGAAAATGTTGTAAATCTTAGCATGTTCACTATGTACCTTGTTCTGAAAATATTTCATATACGCCGCATTTTTCATAATTTTCTTCGGACGATGTGCATCTTCGTTTAAATTTAATCATTCTTCATCCTTGACTTCTTTTTAAGAAATTGGTCTAGTAGAGCTACTGATAGGCTTACGTATACTATATATATACAAGAAAGAAATAGTTTGGGACTGATACACTTATATTTGGAAAACACTGGATTGGATCAAAGCACTTATATTGAAACGTTTAATGGCGGAGCCACATGGCTCCGAGGTGTGTCAATTGACATCCCTTCATCGGAAATTACACTGGTTAGATAGGTAAAAATTATTTTTTATGTATATATACTATGTGTTGAAGCCCCTTAACTTCTTCATATATTTACTTCTTTGATACCCCTTAAAAACCCTTAGCTCAGCTACTGACTGCTGATGCAAACCTTGGAATCATTCTCGGTTCTCATTTTATCTCATTTTGGCCAATTCTATACTATATCGTTGTCTTTCTCTTTATACTTTTTTTTCTATCTGACGTTATGTGTTCTACAATAAGTTATTGTTTTCTCATTCCAGATTTTATAAGTCACTTCCACCTATAAGCAAGGCTTATGGGGCTGCTTGTCTGTTGTTTACAACTGCATGTCAATTGGGATTATACCATCCTATTCATATAGCACTATTATATGAGCCCTTGATCTCATCCTTGATTCAGTTTAATCTGTAGTTAGCATTTTTCACAACACTAATAAGACCATATAATGTATCATATAAACTAATGACATGGTGAACTGTGCTCTACCATCCATATAATCATTGCTCTGGCATGCATGGCATAACAAAATGTTGCATGCAGTTGAAATCTATGCATTGATAACCACTTCTCTTCCCTGTGGTAACCTATTGAGCAGTTCTGAATCTGCTTTTGCGTCTTCCTCTGTATAAGTTGGATAGATCCAGAATCGTAGGTAACATGAGCTTTCATTTCATTTTGAAGTGAGAATACGAAATAGGCTGTGCATCAAACTGCAATAATTATTTGAAGCTGGCGGTGTTAAATATCATTTATCCGTTAAATGAAGAAAAAGATAAAATAGTCTTCTAGCATTTCGAGTATCTCGTCAATTAGTTCAAGTTACATCTATAGAAACTATTTGGGTTGAAACTTTTACTTTTCTTTTAATAACAGATGGCTGATATAAATTAGTTTCATTGGTTTAAAATGTACCTAAAGATTGTGTCTATGACCAAACTATGCATTCATCGTTCTGTTTGACCTATGTTTGATGATAATGGACACAACCAGGGGAAAATACTTTTAAAGACCAAAGAAAAGGGAAAAGGTTGATTTTGTAAAATATCAGGAATAACTGAAAATGGTTTTAATGATTACAAACGATGTCTCATAAAATACCCAATTTTTTCGTAATGCATGTTGATCGATGCAGCTATTATAAGTCTTGAGATGTTGCAATGTTAGTGTCACTTTAATAGAGGTAACATTGTTTATCATGTCGTATTAGATATTTGTTAATTTTCTCTTACAGGCTTTCTTTGATCTTTTTGAGCTTATTGCTTATCATAAATAAAATTTATCCCTAGTTACCCCTTTTGAGCCTATAGACTTTTATTTTGTACCCACCTTACAAGCCTATCCCTTTTTTATTCTTAATTGATATTGTTTTGACCCTTTTACCTCTTAAAGCACTTTAATTGTGAGATGAGTGATGTTTAGCTTAAAGTGTATATATTTCTATGTATATCGCCTCGTGTTTTACTTTTTTTTTTTCGTGAATTTTAGATGTTAAATGTGATGATTTATATTAATTTGAAGTGTTTTTATGCTTAGGAATGATTCGGGGGCGAAACGCGCAAAATTTGAGCCAAAACGGACGAAAACGCAAAAACCGGGCAAAGTGGCAATTTTGGGCGCCACAGGCAGCGCCTAGCCCTACCTGTGGCGCCGGAGGCAGTACACAAAATTGGGGCAGCGCCCTGGTGGTCACCCGGCGCTAGCCAGGGCATCGGTGACGAGGTTTTTGTCCTATTTTGCCCGGGACACGGTTATTTCGGTCCTAAACCTACCCAACACGTATAAAAGCAAGTCTAAGCTTGTTTTTGAGGGGGGCTAACATACTTTGAAGGGGAATTCACATGGAGGAACACACACCATGCTTGAAGGAGGTTTCTACCTAGTTTTTCTTCTCTTCTCTTCTTTAATTTCATAGTTTATTAGTTCTAGAGTTTTGGGTGCTACATGAACGTTGTAGTTTGAAGCTTGAATTGTTCTTATTATTTTATTATATTGATATATTTATTCAATATTGCGCTTAATTATTTGATTTCTTGATCACCAATTGAATACTACCTACGAATCTAGGATTGAACTCGAGAGAGGGAATTCTAGATTGCATATAAGATTGGGTAGAGCAAGATCTTAACCCTTCAGGGGAACGAATTTGCGGTTAGGATAGGAATATACCTAATCGCCTTGCTTGGTTATTATACGGGAATTATTAATGCGTTCTTGTTAATCCTAATTTCATAGGAATATAGGCGTTAGGTTAGCTTGAATAGACAAGTTGTACTGCGGGAGAAGGCTACGAGCAATATTAACCTCGTCAATCAATAAACTAGATAAACTAATTAGACAATTTAGGTGGAAAACTCAACGGGATTGTTAGCAAACCAATAGCTCTACAATATCGGATCTCATTGAATTCGTCTCTAAAATCTCGCCAATTGTTTCTTTAATTTCATAGTTTACTATTCTAGATTAATTTTAGTTAAATATTCATACTTTAGTATTCAATTGAATAGATTAATTGTTTGGACTTTATTTAGTTGATAGTTAACCACAAGTACCTGTGGGTACGATATCTGGACTTACAATCCTATATTACTTGTCAACCACGTATACTTGCGTGTGCGTTTGGGAGCAACAAGTTTTTGGTGCCGTTGCCGGGGACTTAGAAATTAATTGTTCTACTAGATTGAATTTTTACTTTTGTCTATTTAGGTTTTTATTTTTTTTATTTTTTATTTGTATCTTAATTTAATATTTTATTATCTTTCTTGACATGGCATCTTGGAATGATAATTGGTCGAATAGTGGTTATTCTTATTATAACGATCCTTGTCCATATTGTGGAGGACCACACATGTGGCAATATTGTCCATCTCAATCTAATGTGTGGAATTTTTGTAATGTGTGTGGTTGTCAAGGTGGCCAGTAGGATGGTTGTCCTAAGTCTTATTATCCTTCTCAGAGCTTTTATTGTAATGTTTCTAATAATGTTAATGAATTTGATAGGAGCAAGGAAGTGGAGGATATGGAAAGCGTGGCTCGTATTATGGACTTGATGAGACAAGCAGCGCGGAGCAACAGAACATGATAGCCGAGCAATAAGTTCTTGACGCCTTAGCTATCAAAAGACTCCAGGCTAGAGTGGATGAATTAATGGCCAATTTCCAAGAAGAACCTCAACTCGACGAAGAGAGCGAGTTCCCACCAGAAGATAATTTTGAAGAAGCAGATATAAGGAGCCAATCTTGTCTAGAGGAACAAGCTCAATTAATAAAATCTCATGAGTTTCTTCGTGATGGTCTTTCAAATATGACAGAACAACTAATAGAAGGAAGAACTGGGCTTAGGCTAGAGATAGACCAATTTGGCTCAGATATCCATGACCTGCAGGCTCAATTGAATAAAAAGGTTGAGGTGTCTGATGCCCTACCATCAATATTTGTGGATACTGGACAGCTTGTGGAGCGAAAATAGGAAATCCAAATATTCAGCCAAATTATTAATAATGTCAAGGTTGATGAAGAGTATAAAATAGAGGATGTTTCAAAATAATGCAGTTTTTGAGTTGGAGCGTATTGGACCTCATTCTAAACACTTTTCAACATTGTGTTTGGTTGGTGACATGATAATTGATCCAGTCGAGCATATAGAGGAGTCAATGGATGAGGAACAAAGTGATTATATTTTGAAATTTGTGATGCCAAGGAGACAAAATGACATCCCTCACTTAAAGTCCAAGAAGTGCAAGATGCGATACCTATTGCTTGGTTTCTTCATTTTTACACCACCACCCCATGAACGTGACAGAAAAATTGATGCAAAATTGGGGACGCAATTCTTATCCTCAAAGTGGAAGGAAAACTGGTGAAGTAGCAGAGTCGTGCAACGACTATAAATAAGGCGCTTGTTGGGAGGCAACCCAGC
>ML358027.1:0-27298 GCA_005239505.1 Nicotiana paniculata | reverse complement strand
CCCGAGAGGGTCTCAGGGAGTATTTCTCACCCTTGTTTTAATATTTTTCTTTGTGATCATGCATCGAGGACTATGCATAACGTAAGTGTGGGGTGGGAAAACTACTTTATGAGGTGTAATTGTACAAAAATTATTATTTTTTAGAAAAATCTCGGATTTTTCCCAACGATGGATCTGGTGGACAATTTTCTTGAGGGATAAAGTCCGATTTAAAAATATCAAAAAGATTTTTTATAGGATAGTTAGGTAGAATCCCTTGATTTTTCTTTGGGCACCGGTTCTTTTCCAAGGGTGTAACTTGAACCGGTATTTAAAGTTATTTTTTAGAGTATTTAGGAAGAAACTGAGTAACTTAGAACTACCCTATGACATGTTTGATGCCAGCGTATTAGGTTATGACATACATTTTGCTTTCCCTTATATTTGGTTTGACATGTGATGCCTGAGTAAAAATAAATAGCCTATTTTGTGACGCCTTAGCTCAGTTGCTTGACTTGTATGCTACATAGTGTAATATTGCTTAATTCTCTCAATTTTGTGTGCTTTATTGACTCGAGAGTTGAATAAAAGCGTTGTGATTGAGTCATGTGCAATGCGTGAGTGAGGTTTAGTGATTTTCTATGCTATCCTGTGTAGTCTAGAATTTGCCCCGTGTGTTAATCGAAGCGAAATTGTAGGTTATGCTAGTTTAGGAGATGACGTAGACATTTTCTTGCTTGATCATGGATGTGCTTGTCACATGAAAATTAAAATTTTCTATTGCTAGCCCCTTTGAGCCGTTTGACATTTTCTTTGGTACCCACATTACAAGTCGTACCCCTATTTGTTCTTAAATTGAGATTTTTGCACATTTTCCTCCTAAGGCACTTAGTCGCTAAAATAAGTAAGGTGAGATATTGGGGATTAACTTTTAAGTGGAGCCATGGAAAGACATATTAGTGCACTAAAAATTGTATTCAAAAGTCACTAGCCATTGAAACTTCATGTATGGAGTGTGTGTAGGAAAGAAAAAAAAATGATAGTAAAAGTATGTAAAAAAATATACACACCTCCAATTTTTATTAATTTGTGCTAGTGAAAATATAGAAGTGCTTAATTGAAAAAGGGCTATGTTGAATATGAATTGTGGCAAGGGAATTGGTTGAGAAGAATATGTGTTGATTTGTGAAGGTAGTGTATTAAAGTGCTTAGGAGGGTTAGTCACTATTCCTAAATATATCCTACCCGTCCCTTAGCCTACATTACAACCTTAAAAGTCCTAATTGATCCTAGATTTGGCTAACTTGAATTAGTGGAGATCTACCCTAACGGCAAGCTTATGGTACGACAACGGGATGCATATTAATTCTTTCTGAGAGTGAGTGAATTTGTTCAATTATGTGATGTCCTTAAATTATGTTCAAAAGCATATTGAATGTGTGGACTAGTTATATTCACTCTTTTGTTGTTGGTGAGAGCACATGATCTCATGAACGATTGGTAATGTTGTAAACTTTCTTTTTAGGTAGGTGCGTGAATTGAAAGGGCTTAGTGGTTGCAATTTGACTCTTGAGGTTGGGTGGTTGCAATTAGGTTGTTGGCATGATTGATTAAATTGTTATACTTGAGCATGTTTAAAGAAGGGGAAAAATGTGAAATTTTGTATGTTCACACTTGATTGTCGGTATCGATCATAGTTAAGGAGTAAGGTGTGTGATGGAAAATTAAAATACTCCTTGATAATGAAATGTGTACGTGTTGAAGGGCAGTAGATTGTCCCATTGCTCGAGGACGAGCAAGAGTCTAAGTGTGGGGTGTTGATGTTTAGCTTAAAGTGTATATACTTCTATGTATATCGCCTCGTGTTTTACTTTTGTTTCGTGAGTTTTAGATGTTAAATGTGATGATTTATATTAATTTGAAGTGTTTTTATGTTTAGAAAATACTCGGGATCAATCGGGGGCGAAACGCGTAAAATTTGAGCCAAAAGGGACAAAAACGCAAAAACCGGGCAAAATGGCAATTTTGGGCGCCACAGGCAGCGCCCAGCCCTACCTGTGGCGCTGGAGGCAGTACACAAAATTGGGGCAGCGCCCTGGTGGGCAGCCGGCACTAGCCAGGGCGCCGGTGACGAGTTTTTTGTCCTATTTTGCCCGGGACACGGTTATTTCGGTCCTAAACCTACCCAACACGTATAAAAGCAAGTCTAAGCTTGTTTTTGAGGGGGGCTAACATACTTTAAAGGGGAATTCACGTGCAGGAACACACACCACGCTTGAAGGAGGCTTCTACCTAGTTTTTCTTCTCTTCTCTTCCTTTAATTTCATAGTTTATTAGTTTTAGAGTTTTGGGTGCTACATGAATGTTGTAGTTTGAAGCTTGAATTGTTCTTATTATTTTATCATATCGGTTTATTTATTCAATCATGCGCTTAATTATTTGATTGCTTGATCACCAATTGAATACTACCTATGAATCTAGGATTGAACTCGGGAGAGGGAATTCTAGATTGCATATAAGATTGGGTAGAGCAAGATCTTAACCCTTCAGGGGAGCGGATTTGCGGTTAGGATAGGAATATACCTAATCGCCTTGCTTGGTTATTATACGGGAATTATTAATGCGTTCTTGTTAATCCTAATTTCATAGGAATATAGGCGTTAGGTTAGCTTGAATAGGCAAGTTGTACTTCGGGAGAAGGTTACGAGCAATATTAACCTCGTCAATCAATAAACTAGATAAAATAATTAGACAATTTAGGTGAAAAACTCAACGGGATTGTTAGCTAACCAATAGCTCTAGTATAATATGCCAATTAGTTGATAATTAAAGCTGTGTGATTATTCCTGATTTCTAGTACTACTCATGGGAAATCCAGTGTTGCCTTACATCTCTTTAAGGGTTAATTTGCATGACCATGTGGAACATCTATCCCCTCTTCTTAATTGGAAAATGTCACAAACTTCATTAGGGTGAATATCATCTTTTCTCTTTTCTCTTTTCCAGCATTTCTTGAAATGTACTGACGGGCAATGGTAAGTATTTGATAACACTAATAACCAAGATTTGTGATCACTTTGGTTTCAAACATCATGTTCATTTTTCTATTTCCCCGATTAGTAACCTTATTACAAACTCTTTTTGCAGCATTAAACATATTGTGAAAATTTAACTACAAGCAAAAATTAAATATGCAAATAAAATAGTAAATAAGAGAAAGAGTTGGAGGGAGTGCACCGAATTCGACAATAAATTGAACACTTGATGATTTCGCAAATCCAATGTTACCACGAAGAAACGTCAATTGTTCAAATTTTGAAGTTCAATTGTTCAAACTTCAAATAATAAATAATACGATAAATTAAAATCCAAAAAGAATGAAAGCCAAATACTTGATTGCACTTTAGGTGAAGAATGAGAGAATGATAATTGAGAATATGAGTTTGAAAAATGAGAGATGAGTGAAAAAATGAACAGGAGGGTGTATTTAAATTTTTCAAAAAGCTAAATTAGTAATTACAAAAATATTATTTTTTAAACATAATTGCTTAAAATAAGGCTATTTGTGCAATAAGAACGTTGGGCAACGGCCATAAGGAGCTGGCCGTTGCCAACGTTAACATTTCACAACAATTAAAAAAAACAGAATCTAGCCGTTATATCCGGTCGGGGCCGGACCGATCCGGTTAACCAGTTCTACAGGAGTTTAGGTTGACCGGATTTGGCCGGTCCAGTTAATTGGATCAATATATGTGAACGAACCAATCCCCTAACCCCATTAACCCAGCCCACTTGGTCCCCTAAGAACCTGTCCGGGCCGGTCCGGGTTTCAACCGGTCCGGTTCAACCCGGCCCATTAGACACCTCTAAGTCTAACAAAAGAATAAGATATCACGAGTTTCTTCCACATGGATAAAATAGATACATATCTTGTAAACTGAAACGCAATTATTGAACAACCTTAGGATACATAAGTTATCTCAATAAGCTAGTAACACTCAATTGGTTTGGTAACTGGTAATGAAACTACACAAACTGCTATATATGCTAAAATATAGTAGCACCCTTTTGTTTCTTATCTTTTTGGTATAATCATCCGATATTCGAAGTTCACTCGTTTGATTAATGTGGATTTGTGTCATAGAAAGCTCACTATAGGGTTTTTAGCGCACCCTACCAAAGAGAACTTCATTCTCAGAGCTCGAACCCAATGAGCTTATTAAGTAGTGAGAATGGGAGGAAGAAAATCAGATTTGGTACCGAGAACTCGAGCCTTGGTGTCAGGGAAGTGTTCTGTTCCAGGTAGTTCAGTGACTTCTCCATTCTCAGTGACAACAATAGGGTAAGTAAGCAAGTGGCCAGGCAAATCATGAACCAGGCTCTCACTTGAATGCAAATCCCAATATTTGTCAGCAACTTGGTTCACTTTTCGGATGCATTCGGGGCTCTCTGGATAAAGAAAACTGTTATCTAACATGCCCAAGTGTTCATACCACAATGACATTCTGAAACCATGAACTTGACCCCTAGCTGGCTCCTCTACTGATAAATGAAATGGTTGGTAAGCTCCTATTGCTAATTCTGAATCTCTTGCTGCATCCATTGACCTTTGGTTTATGTTTGCTGATCCTGCGACAATGTATTCATCATCCACTGCAAAAAAAAAAAAAGAACACACAAAAACAAGAATTTAGAACTTAATGTTAATATATCTCAATGTTTTCTAGCTTTAACTGCAGTATTATCACGGGTGAAAAGTGCAAAAAAGTTCTAAGGTCTGTTGGGGCTTTAAGCGCAAATAAAGCATCGACATTAATATGTAGTCAAGACTACTATTTATAAGCAACAACAACAACAACAACCCAGTATAATCCCACTAGTGGGGTCTGGGGAGGGTAGTGTGTACGCAGACTTTACCTCTACCATAGGGTACAGAGCTTGTTTCCAATAGACTCTCGGCAACCTTCCTCCAAGAACTCCCTACCTTGCTGTTGGGTTGACTCGAACTCACAACCTCTTGGTTGGAAGTGGAAGTTGCTTACCATCATAGCAATCCCTCTTGTCACCCCAAGAACATCAGATATATGGAGAAAGAAATTGAAGAGAATTTACAATAAAGTGAAATATCAATTGCTTAGTGTCGCCTCTTCCGGATTACGCTCTAAGCAAGGAAAAGTATGCCTTAGAGCCTTGATGACAACGCTGATGCGCCCGCTAAGCGAGCCGAAGCGCTCAACATGTTTTAAGAGCCTCGCTTTAGGGCCTAAGCGCGCCTTTAATAATACTGTTCAACTAATTAAAGAATTAAACTTACCTATCATCATTTTGGCGTGCACGTAAATCATGAAACGCCTGGCTTCTTGAGGTCTATGATAGTTTGAACCAGGTTCTGGTGTCCCAGAAGGCTCATATTCTCCCCCCTTCTTTGTTTCCCTATTGCCAAGGCAAAAGAAACTCAAGTATTCCTTTGGATTTGCTACAATTCCCTTTACTTTTAGAGCTTGAATTATATCGGTGTACATCATTCGCATAGTCCTCCTCTGGCAATCCAGTATTGCTTGTACAGATCCACTCTCAGGAAGTCCTTCTGGACGCATTGGAAGCACAACATAAACAGTAAACCTTTCTCCTGCTTCGATTTTGTTAACTATCTTCAAAGACAACTCCTTTGGGATCAAGTGCAAAGCATTGATCTCTTCATCCTTGATATCATTAGAGTACCACGAAAAAGAGCTACCAAAGAAGTACTGGTTTTCCATGTACGCTTTGCTCTACAAATGGAATTAATATATGCGTCCTATATGCTTCGGTCAATGACTTGGCTGCCTCCTCAGGAACATTAGGGAAGCCGAAAGCTGCTCCCCCATCAATTGATCAAAAAACTTGAACATTCCACGTGTCATGATCGTCTGGATACATAACAGGTGAAGGTGGAATGATAATGTTGTCGATATCCCTTAGGAGACTTTTCCTCCTTGCTTCCTCCACCTCTGTTCAAAATTGTAGAGTACATCCCAAGCAACTGGCCCTTCTAATCGACAATGTATATCGTGCCAAGGCTCTCTTGGTCCCCCTTTTTGTATTGATGCACCAGTGAAATTTGCTTGGTGAAAATCATCATGATGTGCTGTGTCCAATGTCCTAAAAAGCAATTGAAATTGTGTATCATATCTACCATCACAAAGATCAATCTCACCAACATAACTCATAATTCTCCTCTTCTCCTTGTCTCCATTAGGCATTTCACCATCTACAACTACAATCTTCTGATGATGAGTAAACATTGTTCCAATCTCTATATTCTGAATAATGCTCCGTCCATCATCAGGATTTCGAGGGCACAACACACAACTGACTTCAGTGTCTCGGAAAAAAATAGCAGTTTCTTCGTCATGAGTAGCCATTAGTCCATCTTGTTTCAACACATCTTTTAGCATTAAGTTCATTTGCATCGTTCCTTTTAACCTTCTTCAACAACCCACATATCACCCTTGTAGCTTGATTTGGAAATTGAGGTTCATACTACATAAAAAATTTGCATCCACCTTTGTCCTGCAAAAAATAGACAAAAAAAGATAGAATTTGTAAAATCAACAAATAATGAAAAACAATTCAACAGCGACGATAAATTCATGTGCTTACGTCGTCAATTCTACAGCAATAAAATCGACGATATGAGTTTCTCCTGACCATGATGATTGATAACGGCATCATGTGAATGGAGAAATTGGCACAAATCTAATCTGAATTTTTCAATAGAACATTGATCCCATAGTTACAACTAAATGGTCCATTATGCAAATTTATTGTCCTTTGCGAAATCGAACTAGACAAATTCACTGTCAATTGTTCTTTAAGCTTAGTGTAGCTTAATTTTAAGCTTGGAGTAGCTTAAAGAGAGTGAATGGAAAATAGTGGAAAAAGAAATGGAAGGAAGTGAGATTTTGAATGAGTGCACTTT
This sequence comes from Nicotiana paniculata, assembly GCA_005239505.1. NCBI lineage: Eukaryota > Viridiplantae > Streptophyta > Magnoliopsida > Solanales > Solanaceae > Nicotiana > Nicotiana paniculata. Next base: position 20,358 of record ML358027.1, on the reverse strand, counting down.
GTCCCTCATTGGAAGAAGGAAAGAAAATCTATGTGTATATATAGAGAAACTCTTCTTCTAGCTCTTAAAGAGTTGAGAAGAAGGCATCGATTGATTAAACTTTTTGAACAAAATTCTTTTCAAATTATTTAATTAAATAATTAATGGAGAAGTTTCAAATCCGGAATGACCCCCCTTTTTCTTTCCCGGATTATTTTAAATCCGTTTTTAAATTTTTCGCAATATTCATACATGTTCAAAAATCCTATGGCTATTCTAAAAAGATTCACACCCGTTCCAACAGCTATGGCTGTTCTGAAAGGTTGCAAAACCTTTTCAGAAACAGTACTAAATTGGCTATAAATATACCTTGAATCCCAGAATTTTTACTTACTAAATTTTCTAATCTTCTTCTTCTTCTTCGGCACAAAATATTCCAGTGTATTTTACAGCCTTCGAGTGATTCGTTGTTCACCAGCATTTTTCGTACCAACACTCCGGTGAGTTAAATCGTTCTATCCTGGGAGGATATATTCCAACACCTCGGGTACTTGAGGGGAATAATTTCCTTAAGAACACACTGTGTATTCAGTGCGCTCGGTTTATTCTTATATTATTTTTCCATAGAAAATCTAAGGACGCTTGGACTAGCGCGCCCGCGCTCAGCACGCGCTAGTGGTCGCGCTAGTCAGGTTTCTCACTGTCCCTAGTAAATTCCACTAGCGCAGCCGCGCTAATCCCACACTAGAGCCCGCGCTAATGAGGTTTCGCATTGTTTCTGTATTTACAGAAAATTTATTATTTTTATTTTACAGCGATACAAATTACTAACAATCAAGGAAATTATATTTTTATTCTGTATTCTGTTTGTGGAGATTAAAAACCTTTGTGTTTTCTACTCCGTCAAAATTTTACTATTCTGATTTGAAGATATAAAAACTTTATCAGAATTTTGAAATTCAGAAAACGATTTGAAGAACATAAAAACTTCATCGTTTTCTGTGAAACGGTATATAAAAACTTCGGTTTTTTATTTATTATACATACTGTTTATTGTTGATTACAATATTGTTTACTTTTCTGGTTTTGCCATCGATTGAACTCTTCTATTGTTGACAATGAGAAACGGCAATTGATAACGAAAATTCTTCTGCGACTGTTGCGGCAACGACGATAGCCTCGTCGAGCCGGACGACTGTTCCACCGGCAGAAAAATCGGAGAAATTTTCTGGAGCCAATTTCAAAGGATGGCAGCAAAGGGTGTTCTTCTGGCTTACCACATTGGTATGCAGAAATTCACTAGTGAAGAGCCTCCAGTTCCTGCTGCGGACATGCCGGACAATGAAAAGTTCATGATTGTTGAGGCGTAGAAGCATGCAGATTTTCTTTGCAAAGGCTATATTTTAAGTGCTTTAGAGGATGACTTGTACAATGTGTACAGTGCAATAAATACTTCGAAAGAATTATGGGACGCACTTGAGAAGAAGTACAAGACAGAAGATGCATGCTTGAAGAAGTTCGTGGTTGCCAAGTTTCTAGACTATAAAATGATAGACAGCAAAACTGTGGGAACCCAAGTTCAGGAACTTCAACTTATTTTTCATGACCTTATTGCTGAAGGTATGGTCGTGAATGAAGCACTTCAAGTGGCTGCAATGATTGAAAAGTTGCCTCCTTCGTGGAGATATTTCAAGAACTATCTCAAGCACAAGCGCAAAGAAATGAAGTTGGAAGATCTTGTGATCCGTCTCAAGATTGAGGAAGACAACAAAACAGCCGAGAAGAAGTCTCGTGGAAATTCAACGATCGTGGGAACTAATATCGTTGAAGAAACTGCTCCAAAAAGTAAGAAAAGGAAGAGATCTTCTGGACAGAGTAAGNAAAAAGAAATTCAAGGGCAACTGCCACAATTGTGGAAGAGTTGGTCACAAAGCCCCTGATTGTCGCTTCCCGAGAAAGGGACATGCCAACATAGTGGAGAAGAATGATGACATTGATGATCTTTGTGCAATGCTTTCAGAATGCAATTTAGTTGGAAATCTGAAGGAGTGGTGGATTGGCTCCGGAGCCACTCGACATGTTTTTGCTGTCAAAGAAGTATTTGCGACTTACTCTACTGCTGGTCCCGAAGAAGATATTTGCATGGGAAATAACTCAACAACCAATATTGAAGGTTATGGGAAGATTTTCCTAAAGATGACTTCCGACAAGGTGTTAACGCTCAACAACGTTCTTCATGTTCCTACTATTAGGAAGAATTTAGTTTCTACTTCTTTACTAGTGAATAATGGATTAAAATGTGTATTTGTTTCTGATAAAGTTGTTGTAAGCAAGAATGAAATGTACGTTGGAAAAGGCTACCTCACGGAGGGCCTTTTCAAACTCAATGTAATGGTTATTGATACTATGAATAAAATTTCAGCTTCTTCTTATTTGTTGGAGTGAAATGATTTATGGAATATTCGTTTAGGACATGTCAATTATAAAACTTTTCGGAAGTTAATTAATTTAGAAGTATTGTCTAAATTCGAGTGTAATAAATCAAAATGTCAATTATGTGTTTAATCTACGTTAGTAAAACATCCTTATAAATCTGTTGAAAGGAATTCAAATCCTTTAGATTTAATTCATACTGACATTTGCGATATGAAGTCGACACCATCTCGAAGTGGGAAAAGGTATTTTAGTACTTTTATTGACGATTGCACTCGATATTGTTATGTTTATTTGCTTAATAGTAAGGATGAAGCAGTTGAAGCATTTAAGCAATACAAGAATGAAGTAGAGAATCAATTGAATAAAAAGATCAAAATGATTAGAAGTGATAGAGGTGGAGAATATGAATCTCCGTTTGCAGAAACATGTTCGGAATATGGAATTATCCATCAAACTACTGCACCTTACACACCTCAATCCAACGGAATTGCGGAAAGGAAAAATCGGACATTAAAGGAAATGATGAATTCTTTGTTAATAAGTTCCGGATTACCGCAGAGTTTGTGGGGGAAAGCTATCCTTACAGCTAACCGAATACTCAACAGAGTACCCCACAGCAAAACGCAATCTATTCCATATGAAAAATGGAAAGGTAGAAAACCCAACTTGAAATATTTCAAAGTGTGGGGGTGTCTAGCAAAGGTACAAGTTCCTTTACCTAAAAAGGTTAAAATCGGACCAAAAACAATAGATTACATTTTTATTGGATATGCTACAAACAGTAAAGCATGTCGATTTTTGGTCCATAAATCCGATAATCCCGAGATTCATGTTAATACGGTAATGGAATCAGATAATGCTGAATTCTTTGAAAGCATTTATCCGTATAAAACTGAATGCAAGTCGTTAAGTGAAAGACCTAAACGACCTCGGGAAGAACCAAAGGAAAATACTCCAAGTGTAGAAGATCCAAGGCGTAGCAAACGTCAAAGAACATCTACTTCCTTTGGACCAGATTTTGTGACATTCTTGCTTGAAAATGATCCTTAAACTTTTAAAGCAGCTATGTCGTCTTCTGATTCAGCATTTTGGAAAGAGGTAGTCAATAGTGAGTTTCAATAAATTTTGGATAATCATACATGGGAATTGGTTGATCTTTCTCCTGGAAATAAGCCTTTAGATTCGAAATGTATCTTTAAATGGAAAATGAAAGCTGATGGCACTATTGATAAATATAAGGCAAGACTTGTTGTCAAAGATTATAGACAAAAGGAAGGCCTTGATTACTTTGACACTTACTCGCCAGTAATGAGGATCACATATATTAGGATGTTAGTGGTATTAGCGGCTNCTTAAACAAGCACGCAAACAATGGCATGCCAAATTTGACCAAACAATGTTGGCAAGTGGTTTTAAAATCAACGAGTGCGACAAATGTGTTTACATTAAAAACACTTCAGGTCATGAATTCATTGTTTGTTTATATGTTGATGACATGTTGATAATGAGCAAAAGTATGGCAGATATAAATGCTACAAAACGCATGTTGGCTAGCAAATTCGACATAAAAGTCTTAGGAGTTGCTGATGTGATCTTAGGAAATAGAATTCACAAAACTCCACAAGGTCTAGCATTATCACAGTCTCACTACATTGAAAAAGTACTTGACAAGTTCAAGTATTTGGATTTCAAAATTGCCAAGACTCCAATTGACGTGAGTTATGTACTTCAAAAGAATGAAGGTGAAAGTGACTCACAATTGGCCTATGCTAGAGTATTGGGAAGTTTGATGTATAATCATGAATTGTACTCGACCAGATATAACATGTGCTATTAGCAAACTGAGTCGATTTACATGTAATCCCATTCACATACTTTGGATGGCAATGAAACGAGTTTTGGGGCATCTGAAACATACCAAAAACTATGCTTTGCATTATAACAAATATCCCTCAGTGATCGAGGGATATAGTGATGCAAATTGGATCACCGGATCATCTGAAGTGAAATCCACGAGTGGATATGTTTTCGCAATTGGGGGTGGAGCAGTGTCTTGGAAATCATCCAAACAAACGTGCATCGCCCGTTCTACAATCTGAATTCATAGCTTTAGATAAGGCTGGTGAAGAAGCTAAATGGCTCTGGAATTTCTTGGAAGATATTCCATTTTGGCCCAAACCTTTGGCACATATTTGTACACATTGTGATAGTCAAGCGGCAATAGGCAGGGCAGGGAGCGTTATGTATAACGAAAAATCTCGTCATATACGACGGAGACATAATACCGTTAGACAACTACTCTCTAGTGGTGTTATCACAATTGACTACGTAAAGTCAAGAGATAACGTGTCGGATCCACTTACAAAAGGCCTATCTAGAGAGGCAGTTGAAAGATCATCAAAGGGAATGGGGTTAAGGCCTAGGACAAGTCATCATGGCGATAACTCTACCTAGCAGACTGGAGAACCCAAGAGTTAGGTTCAAAGAGATCGAACAAAGTTATGAATGGCGGTTCAACATTGTCAAATAACTCAACCCGTTCTCGTGATGAAGACAATGTTCAGAAATAAAGGTAAAGCATTAAGGCTTTTTGATGAGTCAATAAAGCTTAAAGCTTTTTAATGATTTGCTAAGTCTGGAAGGATATGACCAGATAGTGTGTCTTTAGGATTACACGTTTAGGAATCACCTATGTGGGTGTGAAGTGTAGGCCGCTTCAAGGGGAATGAAAGTAAAGGCCCATTCTCTAAGCATTCATGAAACCAGGCGGTGTTCATGGCTGAAACGAACACAACCGTGAGAACCATAGATGGTAAAGGATTGATTGTGTGACTTATGTTGTCTAGGTATACAACAAAGCTCGACGGTTCAAAGATATCAAATCTACCGATTGACCGAGTATATCCGATATAAGTTCACTACGGAAAGTTCAAAGGGAAACCTACTAATCCAGATGCAATCAATTCTTGCATGTAAAACACACACACGTCCGTGCATTCCTTTATTTTATAGCCATTCCCCATTCATGTGGGGGATTTTTGGTCTTTAAGCTTAGTGTAGCTTAATTTTAAGCTTGGAGTAGCTTAAAGAGAGTGAATGGAAAATGGTGGGAAAAGAAATGGAGGGAAGTAAAAATTTTGAATTAGTGCACTTTGTCCCTCATTGGAAGAAGGAAAGAAAATCTATGTGTATATATATAGAGAAGCTCTTCTTCTAGCTCTTAAAGAGTTGAGAAGAAGGCAAGCCTCGCGCCGTTGTCGTCGTCGCTCGCCCGGCTCGGCTTCGGCTTCGGATTTTGATTTGGTCAAAGATTGATTGATTAATATTTTTGGACAAAATTCTTTCCAATTTATTTAATTAACTAATTTAATTAATTAATGGAAAAGTTTCAAATCCGAAATGACCCGCGGCCCGGTCTGGTCCGACCCGTTTTCTTTCCCGGATTATTTTAAATCCATTTTTAAATTTCCCGCAATATTCATACCTATTCAAAACAGCTATGGCTGTTCTGAAAGGATTCACACCTGTTCCAACAACTATGGTTGTTCTGAAAAGGTTTCAACCTTTTCAGAAATAGTACTAAATTGGCTATAAATATACCTTGAATCCCAGAATTTTTACTTACTAAATTTTCTAATCTTCTTCTTCTTCTTCTGCACAAAATATTTCAGTGTGTTTTACAGCCTTCGAGTGGTTCGTTGTTCACCGGCATTTTTCGTACCAACACTCCCGTGAGTTAAATCATTCTATCCTAGGAGGATATATTCCAACACCTCGGGTACTTGAGGGAAATAATTTCCTTAAGGACACACTGTGTATTCAGTGGGCTCGGTTTATTCTTATATTATTTTTCCATAGAAAAGCTAAGGACGCTTGGACTAGCGCGCCCGTGCTCAGCACACGCTAGTGGTCGCGCTAGTCAGGTTTCTCACTGTCCCTAGTAAATTCCACTAGCGCGGCCGCACTAATTCCGCACTAGAGCCCGTGCTAGTGAGGTTTCCAACTGTTTCTGTATTTACAAAAAATTTATTATTTTTATTTCACAGTAATACAGATTACTAACAATCTTAAGGAAATTATATTTTTATTCTGTATTCTGTTTGTGGAGATTAAAAACCTTTGTGTTTTCTACTCCGTCTGAATTTTACTATTCTGATTTGAAGATATAAAAACTTTATCAGAATTTTGAAATTCAGAAAACGATTTGAAGAATATAAAAACTTCATCGTTTTCTGTGAAACAGTATATAAAAACTTTGATTATACATATTGTTTATTGATGATTACAATATTGTTTACTGTTCTGGTTTTGCCATTGATTGAACTCTTCTGTTATTGACAGTGAGAAATGGCAATTGATAACGGAAAATCTTCTGCGATTGTTGCGGCAACGACGATAGCCTCGTCGATCCGGACGACTGTTCCACCGACAGAAAAATTGAGGAAAATTTTCTGGAGCCAACTTCAAAGGATGGCAGCAAAGGGTATTCTTCTGGCTTACCACACTTGGTATGCAGAAATTCACTAGTGAAGAGCCTCCAGTGCCTGCTGCGGATATGCCGGACAATGAAAAGTTTATGATTGTTGAGGCGTGGAAGCAGGCAGATTTTCTTTGCAAAGGCTGTATTTTAAGTGTTTTAGAGGAAGACTTGTACAATGTGTACAATGCGATAAATTCTTCGAAAGAATTATGGGACGCACTTGAGAAGAAGTACAAGACAGAAGATGCATGCTTGAAGAAGTTCGTGGTTGCCAAGTTTCTAGACTATAAAATGATAGACAACAAAACTGTGGGAACCCAAGTTCAGGAACTTCAACTTATTTTTCATGACCTTATTGCTGAAGGTATGGTCGTGAATGAAGCATTTCAAGTGGCTGCAATGATTGAAAAGTTTCCTCGTTCATGGAGATATTTCAAGAACTATCTCAAGCGCAAGCGCAAAGAAAATAAGTTGGAAGATCTTGTGATTCGTCTCAGGATTGAGGAAGACAACAAAACAGCCGAGAAGAAGTCTCGTGGAAATTCAACAATCATGGGAGCTAATATCATTAAAGAAACTGCTCCAAAAAGTAAGAAGAGCAAGTGATCTTCTGGACAGACTAAGGATCAGAACAAAAAGAAATTCAAGTGCAACTACCACAATTGTGGAAGAGGTTGTCACAAAGCCCCTGATTGTCGCTTCCCGAGAAAGGATAAGAAGAAGGGACATGCCAACATAGTGGAGAAGAATAATGACATTGATGATCTTTGTGCAATGCTTTCGGAATGCAACTTAGTTGGAAATTCGAAGGAGTGGTGGATTGACTCCGGAGCCACTCGACATGTTTGTGATGTCAAAGAAGCATTTGCGACTTACTCTACTGTCGGTCCCGAAGAAGAGATTTCCATGGGAAATAACTTAACAGCCAATATTGAAGGTTATGAGAAGATTTTCCTAAAGATGACTTCCGGCAAGGTGTTAACGCTCAACAACGTTCTTCATGTTCCTACTATTAGGAAGAATTTAGTTTCTATTTCTTTACTAGTGAATAATGGATTCAAATGTGTATTTGCTTCTAATAAAGTTGTTGTAAGCAAGAATGAAATGTACGTTGGAAAAGGCTACCTCACGGAGGGCCTTTTCAAACTCAATGCAATGGTTGTTGATAATATGAATAAAATTTCAGCTTCTTCTTATTTGTTGGAGTCAAATGATTTATGGCATATTCGTTTAAGACATGTCAATTATAAAACCTTGGGAAGTTAATTAATTTAGAAGTATTGCCTAAATTCGACTAGTGGTCGCGCTAGTCAGGTTTCTCACTGTCCCTGGTAAATTCCACAAGCGCGACCGCGCTAATCCCGTGCTAGAGCCCGTGCTAGTGAGGTTTCACACTGTTTCTGTATTTACAGAAAATATATTATTTTTATTTTACAGCAATACAGATTACTAACACCAATTACATCGAGTCATAAAACAATAAAGAGAAAAGGAAGAAAGAAACATAAGAAAAATCATTTTGTTGTTCGAGCCTTCAGTTACTAATATGAAACAAGAGAAAGATATTGAGTAATTTCAGCTTAGATCTTCGATCTCCTATGTTAAAAATGACCTAGGGTTTTTTAGAGGGGAAATGTGGTAGATTTTCCGGTTTGGGGAAGGGATTAAAGAATCCGATTTCTTACCGTTAGAATCCTCCATGTCAGCAAAAAAATTAATCTGCGCTTATTTTTTATTTATTTATTAAAGTCAAGCTATATTACAAGTCAACAGTCTATGTTTAATTGGCACACATGAAACGATATTCGCGTGCCTGATAGTAAAGACCCAAACTTTACGCATCCATATGAAAATTGGTGTCAAGTTTCGGTGCATGTGCCTAAATAGGACCTAAGAATTTTAAGTACAACACCCAAGAAAATAGCTTGAAAAAATTCAAAACTAGATTAAAGAGCTCGTAGGTGAAATTTTTTGTAAAATTGAAATATTCAAAGAAAACCTACATCTTATTCCTTAATGACTAGTAATCAATTTGTATTTCTTTGAATTCGTTTTCAAATAAAGTTAATAATTTTATGTCTATGTTATTGCTCATAAATGCATAATTTTTAGTAATTTCTAAGACATTCATCAAATGTTTTGTACAAGGAAAAATGTTTAAATTTATTCATTGAAGTACTCGATTTGTTTTATATTTGCCCTTCGTCTACTTTTCCGTCAATGAACACCACGTGCCATTAAGTTGTCCGTATTTGCCCCTTCCTTTAACGGTTGTCTAGCTTGATTATGGCACTTGCCATAGCGGAGCCATGTATACAAACAAAAGATCCAAATTTACCCCCAATTATTAAATTGTTCGCATATACCTTCTGTAATAATTTGAAGTTTGAAGTAAGGCTCTGAGTAATTAATATGGTATAAACATACCCTTACATGGCTTGGCCAATTCTTCCACAAATTAGGTTACGTATATCCTATGTAATGATTTGAAGGATGCCTCAGGACCAAGAAAACTCTAAATAATGGGGCTCCAATTGTAATGCCTCGGAAATTTTATTCTCGTTAAGTATTATTACATCTTCGTTCAAGACCTAAGTGGACACATGGATATTTGAAAAGTTTTGGAGGTGTATAACACATAAATTTCATGTTGGTAAGGTCATATGTACGTACGTCTATAGGGAGGAGAAGTATTTTGGAATAAATCGTAAATATTTAAGAGAAGAAAACGAACATACTCGTATATGACCTAACTTCAAACAAACATATTTCTCAATATATTATGAGTTGAGCTATGAGCTATATATCAAATAAATTGTCGTTGAGTCTAGTTTTCAGAACTTCAAGCCGTTTATCATTCCGACACTTTTACAAGAAGTTATGACTTTTTTACTCAAAAATAAGAGAGCAAAAAGAACTTTTCTAGTCCAAAAGGCTTTTCAATAATCCAAGACCTAGGGTTTCTAATAGCAACATCTAAGGTAATTTCTTTGCTCTCAACCATCGAGTAGAAACTTTACAATGTATTATGATGTTTAAGAGATTGAAACGACAAAGTTCATCGGTAAAAATCTAATTATAAAAATTACGGCCAAGTAGAACCGAACTTGGTGAATTTGGGTTGAAGATAATAATTGGGATAATGATTCTAGCTTATTGTAGATTCTTAAAGTGTTTGACTACACAAATTTGTTGGTAGAGTTCTTGACAGTTGATCGAGGTAAATTGAGTTTACAATTCCTTAAGTCAAAGTAAGATTAGACTGTGTATATCAAATTGCTTGTTGTTTGCCTCATTCTTCAGAACAAACTATATATACAAGTGAAAATTCCTAAAATAGAGAAAGATTAAATACTAAACTCATTGCAATTACTTGCTTATGTGGAATAATTTGATTATGTGAAGTTATATATATTGATCAGACCTTCAGTTTAGATTTAGAACATAAGATTATTAGTCTCTTGATATGATGTGATTGCTTGTTTTAAATGCAATTACTTGTACTGCTCAGACTTTTAGTTTGAATTCAAAAAAAAGAATAGGTCTAATGGATACTTTATCCACGAGGACCTAGTGTGTGTGAGTTGGTCTAGTGGAGGGCCTAGTAGCTAGTGCATTTAGATTTAGAAAGAGAAAAGTAGCCTGTAATAACCCAGCATTTTAAGGGCAAACATTTAAGTTATCTTTAATTATAATTTTTTTTTAAATTCATAAATAGATAATAACAGAATTGTTTATTTTACATGGGGTTACATTTGTATTAAGGTATACGAGGTATGAGATAGATAATTAATAATTAATTAGAGGGATAAATTAATATTATATTTGATAGAAGGGTAATTAATTTTGAAAGACATCTAAAATATATAAGAAAATAAAAAAGTGGGCAAAACCCACATTACTTAGTCATCTCACAGAACCTAAAGAAAATTGGCATTTATAAGAAAAGAAAAAAAACAAATGGGACAAGCCAGTTTTGAATGTTGTTACGTTTCAGGGGAATTTGGGAGGGGGAAATACGTGCAAGGGATGTTGGTTCATTAGAAAAATTACAAAAAACAAATCAAAATGAGACTTTGGGAGGAGATAGCTGGCGACGGCAGTGTTGAAGGGGAGGAAACATAAGAGTTATTTTGTAATGATCCGATCGGTCGTTTCGAGAGTTTAGCCTCGTTTTTCCTATTTTTTGCTTTATTTTTGTATGATTTAGCTCTTTTATGTTGCGTTGGGTTGATTGGTTCGGGTTCAGAGTGATTGTGGAGAGAAATGAGACACTTAGTCTCTTAAGTTGGTGATTTAGTTGAAAAAGTCAACCGGTAGTTGACTTATAGGTAAATGATCTCGGAATTAGATTTTTATGGTTCGGATAGCCTCGTTAGGTGATTCGGGACTTAGGAGTGTGTTCGGAATATTATTTGGAGGTCCGTGGTAGAATTAGGCTTGAATTGGCGAAATTGGATTTTTGGCGATTTCCGGTCGGCAGTGGAAATTAGCTATCGGGGTCGGAATGGAATTCCGGAAGTTGGAATACGTTCGTAGTGTCATTTGGGATGTGTGTGCAAAATTTCAGGTCATTCGGATGTGGTTTGGCTGGTTTTGACATCGTTGGCGAATTTCAGAAGTTTAGAAATCCTTAGGCTTGAATTTTGAATAAATTTGGTGTTTAGGTGTTCTTTTGAGTTTTTCGAGTGTTCGACTAAGTTCGGGTGATGTTATATGAGGTGTTGGTATATTCGGTTGGAGCCCCGAGAGTGTCACGACCCAAATTACAAACCCACGGGATCATGATAGCGCCTAACACAATACTGCTAGGCAAGCCGATGTTAGAAATTTACTAACCATTTCCTTTAAAAGTTTACTTGACATAATAGAAAATCTTAAAAATAAACCAAATAAATCTAATGCTTTCCAATAAATGACTTCATGAATAATATTAAATAAAATGAAACGAACCACGAACTATTACCAACTATATATCTACCCAATGTCTGGTGTCACAATTCACAAACTACTAATGAATGCTACAAGTATTTGGCTGAAAGAAAAATATCTCTATTTTGAATGAAATAAAACAACAACCAAATAGTGTAGAGAAGACTCCAGGAATCTGCGTACGCCAGCAGATTTACCTTGTGTCTTCATGCGAATAATGCCAGCTACTACTTTCACCTAACTCTGACCGGTACCTGGATCAGCGCAAAAGAGTGCAGAGTGTAGTACCAGTATAACCAAACCCATGTACTGAATAAGTGCCGAGCCTAAACTCGACGAAGTAGTGACGAGGCTACGGCGGGGCATTTATAATATAACCTGTGAACAATATATAATAAAGCAAGAACGAAATAATAATAATAATAAACTAAATAACCAGTAACTTGCAACAGTAAATAAAAACAACTCGGATAACTCTTTCCAGATATCAGCTATAATCAAACTCCTCAAAATTTCCAAGTTTCAATTTAAATCCCAGTAAAAATCAGAGTATGAAAAATCTTTTTAATAAAACCGGGGTTATTCCAAAATCCTTATCTTTGAAAATCAATAAAACATAAATATTCACCATTATCGCTCCTTGTTGCGGCGCGTAACCCGCTCCCATCTGTCCACCCTTATTGTTCCTCCCAATATATATATCACCCTTATTTCTCCTGATGCGGCGTGCAACCCAATCCCACTTGTCCACCTTTATCGCTCCTAGTTGCGGCGTGCAACCTGCTCCCAAGACAATCACCTCACTTTATTTATAAAAAGGATTTTCACAATTTAAGTCAAAGCCATTCACAATATTTATGTCTCAACAATTGTAAACAGAACAAGGTTCATTTTAAATAACAGTAAGAGCAGAATATGAAATAATGACAATGGAAAAATGAGTGTTCCAGCCTTTATTTATAAACAATAAAACATGAATATTCTCTCTTATTGCTCCTTGTTGCGGTGCGCAACCCGATCCCACCTGTCCATCCTTATTGCTCCTCCCTATATATATATCACCCTTATTTCTCCTGTTGCGACGTGCAACCCGATTCCACCTGTCCACCCTTATTAGTCCTTGTTGCGGTGTGCAACCCGCTCCCACCAGAAAAATCACATTTCATCTCTTTATTTATAATAAAGTTTCACAAATCAGATTCCAAGCCTTTCACAATACTTAAATATCAATTATCATAAACAGGAAACTGCACTATTCAGAAACTTCACCAATTATCACTACACAGCGAAACCAACCGGAATATATATGCATCATAAAACAGTGCCATCAAATTCAATCTTTATGTATCACAATGAAACCAAGGGAACAACCAACACTTCTAAAATACTTGGAACAATACTTATCAACAAGTTGACGAAAATAATTAGACATGGAGGTATCAATGATCAGAAATCAATTTAAGCCAGGAATCAAATAAGTTGGAAACAAGGAAAGGACCATGTTCAACAATAATTTAGTGGTGCATAGATACTCGTCACCTCACCTATACACCACACACATGCAAATTCACATAGCATTTAAGTTGGGGATTCCTATTCCCTCAAGTCAAGGTTTTACCAAGCACTTACCTCAAATTCGCAGGTCACCCACTGCTCAATTACCGCTTTTCCTTTCGAAATTGCCTCTAACCTGCTCGAATCTAATTATAATTAGTTTAATATCATTAGTTTATGCTAAAGGAACTAACTTTACTGTAAAATCATTGTTTTCCTAAGTTTTCTCAAAAAAAGTTAAAACCCGACCCCGGGCCCGCTTGGTCCAAACTCGGGGTTCAGACCAAATTCCGTTTACCCATTCACCCCGAGCCTGAATATGCAATTAGTTTCGAAATTCGACCCCAATTCGAGGTCAAAATTTAATTTTTACGAAATTTCCTAATTCTACCCAAACCCCCAACTTCTACCATGAAAATTCTTGATTTCTGATTGAAAAGTGATGAAAAACATTGGGTAATTGAAAGAGAAGAGTTTAGAATTGTTTACCAACACTTTGGGGATGAATTTGTGTGAAGAAAATCACCTTTAGGTCTTTATAGTTCGAAAATATGAAGAAAATAGGTTCTGCTCGATTTTTAAAACATGTTTTATATGACTGGGCAGGCCTTCATCGCGTTCGCGATGGGCCTGCCGCGTTCGCGATGGGTCAAGCCCAATGGCCTTCGCGTTCGCGACCGGGTGTCCGCGTTCGCATAGAGTCAGGCCCAATGACCTTCGCGTTCGCGGGTATTGACCGCGTTCGCATAGAACAAAATGTCCCCAGTGCATTTTTACATTACGCGTTCGCGAGAGAAGTAACGCGAACGCGAAAAACAAAAGTGGTGTGCACCAGGAACAACAAAAATAACAATTTAACTAGTTCAAAACATCCCGTAGTCTATACTAAACTCACCTGAGCCTTCAGGGCTCTAAACCAAACATGCACGCAAGTCTAAAAACATTGTACGGACTTGCTCATGCGATCAAATCATGAAAACAACATCTAAAACTACGAATTTAACCTCAAAACTCATGATATTTCTCAAGAACACTTCGATTTCACTATTTCTCAACCGGACGTTCGAATCACGTCAAATCAACTCCGATTCTTACCAAATTTAACATATAGGACTTAAAATCATAACAAACCTGTACCGAGTTCCGAAACCAAAATACGGGCCCGATACCAATGAGTTCAAACATTAATTTATTTCTTTATTTCCTTAAAAATCTAGCAAAACAATTTTCTTTAAAAATTGGTTTCTAAAGCTAGGGACCTCGGAATTCAATTCCGGGAACACGTCCAAGTCCCATATTTTACTGCGGACCTCCCGGGATCGTCGGAACATGGATCCAGGTGCATTCACTCAAAATGTTGAACCAAGTCAACTAAAACCAAATTTTAAATTCCAAAAATTATTATTTCTCATATTTTCACATAAAAGCTTTCCGATTTCACGCCCGGACTATGCACGCAAATTGAGGTAAATAAAATTAATCTTTTTAAGGCTAATGAGCCTGGAATGGAGTCTTAATTTATAAGATGAGCCTTTGGGTCATCACAAGCTCGGGGTGTTTTCGGATGGTCATCAGGATGTTTGGACTTGGAAATGCAGCAGAATGGCTGCTGGTGCAATGTTTATGATGTTTCCGCACCTGCGGATAGGGGACCGTAGGTGCGAGGTCGCAAATGCGGTAGGGGATCCGCAGATGCGGAATTAGGCCATGAGGGGAAGAACCGCAGATGTGGTGAGGTGGACGCTTCTGCGGGACCGCAGGTGCGGTGCCTGGAGCGCAGATGCGGTCCTGGGCGTTTAAGTGAAAACCGCAGAAGCGGTCGCGCAGGTGCGATGGAAGTGACCGCAAGTGCGGTTTAGCTGGGCAGAACATATAAATTTGTGACTTTGCAAAATCTGGGTTATTTTTCCACCATTTTTGTTCAAACTTGGAGCTTTTTGAGGGATTTTAAAGAGGGATTCAAGGGGAAACACTTTGAGGTAATGTTTTTGGACCTAAAACTTGATTCTATGGTAAATTCTAACATATTAAGCATGAAATTTGTGGGATTTAAGGGTGAGAATTGAGGGATTAGGGCTTGGAACTTGAGACTAAGAATTGGGTGATTGAGGGGTCAAAAGAAGTTAGATTTTCATAAATTTGGTATGTATGGACTCGTGAGAGGATAAGGATTCTCATTTCGTGATTTTAATCAGATTCCGAGATGTGGGCCCGGGGGTCGGGTTTGGCCAAATTTCGGGATTCTTGATTTGATTTGATAATTTTCGTGTGGGCTTTGTTCTTTTAGCATGTATTGATGTTATGATTCTTATTTTGGATAGATTCGAGGCGATTTGAGGCCGAGTCGAGCGATAAGGACATCGCAGAGTAGATTTTCATCCGGTTTGAGGTAAACGATTGTAAATCTAGACCTGAGGGTATGAAACCCCGAAATTTCGTACTATTTTAATAAATTAGGTGACGCACATGCTACGGGCGTGTGGGCATGCACCAGTAGGGATTGTGACTTGGTCTTTCCCGTGTCAACTTTAGAGTTGCATATTTTGATAAAATCTATATGATATCCATGTGTTTTAGAAATGATTCTATTAACTTGGGCTAAATGCCATGTTTGGGGCCTTGTGCCGTACTATTTGGACCCTCAGGGGTATTTTACTACTATCCTTACACTTATTGATAGAAAATATATCCTCAGTCATGATTTATACTTGTTTACTGTTTATTCATGTTCCTCACTCTATTTTAAATATATGAAAGATATTTTGGGTTGAGTCCCCTGAGTTGTACTGAAATGCCCGAGTGGCTTGTGAGGATGACGACTGAGTGAGGTCGAGGGCCGGATTATGAGGATAGTTATGGATCGGGCTGCACGCCGCAACGTTGTATATATATATATATATATATATATATCGGGTTGCACGTCGCATCGAGATATATTGATCGAGCTGCACGCCGCAGCAAGATATGTTGTATCGGGCTGCTTGTCACAGGGATATAGCGCTTGGGCTGTAGGAGCCCCTCCGGAGTCTGCACACCCCCAGTGAGCACAATCGACTATATATGGATCGGGTTGCACGCCGCAGTGGTTATTATATGGTACCTATTGAGTGTGAGTGCTGAGTGTGAGTACTGATTGATGAAAGTTGAGTCACGAGTGACTGAGAGGCTTTGCCCGAGAGGCTATATTTTTGAGTGGTACCTTGCCCGAGAGGCTATATTTGTGAGTGATACCTTGCCCGAGGGGCTTATGTTTATGAAACTACTTTTTCCACTCTTCTTTCCACTGAGCCTCTATTTATAATGTTGAACATATATTTTATACGAGATTTTTGGGAAAATTGGAGTTTTACAAAATGTTCGGAATTTAAATTCCTGATTTGAATCATTTATTTCCACTATTTTTTATGTTATGAAATTATATGATTTTTAATGCCCGTCACTGCACTTAGTCTTTAGTTATGATTGTTACTTACTGAGTTGGCGTAGTCACGTTACTCCCTGCACCTTGTGTGCAGATTCAGGTGCCAGAACTGAGTGAGAGCTGGTTTATTCTCTTTGGAGCATTTCGGAGATTGGGAGGTAGTTGCACGACGTTCGCAACCTTGCCTTTCTCCTTCCTATTTATTCATTATTTATATTCTCAGACTTGTTTGTATTAAGGAAACAATAGCAGATTTTGTATTTCCTTTTAGTTGCTCATGACTAATGACTGTGGGTTTTCGGGCTGTATTTAAATGTTTTACCTAACTTTATTTGTTTTGAAATGCTAAAATGGAAGATTTATGAAATACTAGATAGTATTGAATCAAATGAAAGGTTCCTTATGTTATGCGTAGTAAATTGGCTAGCCTAGTATCATGATAGGCGCCATCATGGCCAGGGTAGTTTTGCGGTCGTGACAAGTTGGTATCAGAGCCCTAGGTTGCATAGAACTCACCAGTTGGTGTCTTAGCGTATCAGAGCCCAACCGTGTTTTAGCTTGTATAGTCGCTCGGTCTTCCTTATTTGAGCGTATCAGAGATCGACATGATGATGATCTGCACTTGATGGTCCTTAGGGACACAGTTCGGCATGGTGGTGCCAAGAAGGTTACAGTTGGAGATGACGGTGTTTTGAGGATGCAGGGTCGAGTGTGTGTGCCTAATGTTGATGGGCTTCATGAGTTGATCCTTGAGGAGGCTCATAGTTCTAAGTATTCTATTCACCCAGGTGCTGCCAAGATGTACCAGTCAGTTCGTGAGATTGGATCTTTCTGAGCCTTGCCGGGTATTAGCTTGTGTGGTTGCTCGTCTTCCCTTCATGACTGTATCATAGAGCGCCAGTATGATGATCCCCACCTTTTGGTTCTTCAGGATAGAGTCCAGCAGGGTGATGAGGATGCAGGGCCGTATCTGTGTGCCCAACGTGGATGGGCTTCGTGAGTTGATTCTTGAAGAGGCCTATAGTTCGCGGTATTCCATCCATCTGGGTACCGCGAAGATGTACCAGAATTTGAGACAACACTATTGGTGGCGAAGGATGAAGAAGGATATATCAGAGTTTGTAGCCAAGTGTCTCAACTGTCAGCAAGTCAAATGTGAGAATCAGAGACCCGGAGAGTTACTTCAGCAGATTGAGCTTTCAGAGTGGAAGTGGGAGCGTATCACCATGGATTTTTTGGTTGGACTTCCTCGGACTTTGAGGAAGAAGGATGCTATTTGGGTGATTGTGGATCGGCTGACCAAATCAGCCCACTTCCTTCCAGCACTGACTACATATTCTTCGGAGAGGTTGGATGAGATTTATATTAGAGAGATTGTTCGCCTCCACGTTATTCCAGTATCTATCATTTCAGACAGAGGTACACAGTTCACTTCACGATTTTGGAGAGCCGTTCAGCAGGAGTTAGGCACTAGGGTAGAGTTAAGCACAACTTTTCACCCTCAGACGAACGGGCAGTCCGAGCGCACAATTCAGATTCTCGAGGATATGCTTCGTGCTTGTGTGATGGATTTTGGAGGGTCATGGGATCGATACTTGCCTCTTGCAGAGTTTTCTTATAACAACAGCTACTAGTCCATCATTTAGATGGCGCCATATGAGGCTTTGTATGGTAGGTGGTTCAGGTCTCCCGTGGGATGGTTTGAGCCGGGCGAGGCCCGATTGTTGGGTACAGACTTGGTTCAGGATTCCTTGAACAAGGTGA
Organism: Nicotiana paniculata; assembly: GCA_005239505.1. NCBI lineage: Eukaryota > Viridiplantae > Streptophyta > Magnoliopsida > Solanales > Solanaceae > Nicotiana > Nicotiana paniculata. Next base: position 1,792 of record ML358027.1, on the reverse strand, counting down.
AGGTGATTCAGGAGAGACTTCGCACAGCTCAGTCCAGGTAGAAGAGCTATGCGGACCGGAAGGTTCGTGACTTGGAATTTATAGCTGGTGATCGGGTTTTTCTTCGGGTATCGCCTATGAAGGGCTTCATGAGGTTTGGGAAGAAAGGCAAGCTGAGTCCGAGATTTATTAGCCCTTTTTAGGTGTTGCAACGTGTTGGGGGTTGTTTATGAGCTAGCTCTGCCTCCCAGCCTAGCAGGGGTTCATCCGGTGCTCCACGTCTCCATGCTTCGGAAGTATCACGGTGACCCGACTCATGTCATGGATTTCAGCTCAGTCCAATTGGACAAGGATCTATCATATGTTGAGGAGCCTGTGGCTATATTGGACAGGCAAGTCAGAAAGCTCAAGTCAAAGGATATTGCGTCAGTAAAGGTTCAGTGGAGGGTTCAGTTAGTCGAGGAGGCGACTTGGGAGACCGAGCAGGATATGCGGAGTCAGTACCCTCATCTTTTCCCAGCTCCAGGTATGTTTCTATACTCGTTCGAGGATGAACAATTTTCTTAAGAGGGGGAGAATGTAATGACCCGGTCGATCATTTTAAGAATTTGCGCCACGATCCCCTATTTACCGCTTCTCCCATGTGTATTTATGTTATTGGAACTTGTTAGAGCGTTGAGTGATGAAATCCGGGGTGATTTTGGACACATAGTCCATAAATGTGGAATTTAGCTTTAGAAATCTAGTCGTAGCTAGATCTGTGTGAAGACGGATCCGGAATGGAATTCCGTCGACTCCGTTAGCTCCGTTGGGTAATTTCGAGGTTAGGAGCGTGCTCGAAATGTGTTTTCAAGGTCGGTTGTGGATTTAGGCTTGAAATGGCGAGAGTTAGAATTTCGGCGATTTCGGCCGATAGGTGAGATTTTGATATCGAACTCGGAATGGATTTTCGAAAGCGAAAAAAGGTCTGTAATGTCGTTTATGACCTGTGTGCAAATTTGAGGTCATTTGGATGAGTTTAGACGTGTTTCGGCGTCAGATGTGAATTCTAGAAATTTTGTAAGTTCTTAGGCTTGAATCTATGGATAATTGATGATTTGGATGTTATAAGATGTGTGTTTAAGGCTCGACCAAGTTTGAACAAGGTACTAGGGTCAGCTGGTAGGTTTGGTTGAGGTCCTGGGGGCCTCGGGGTTGTTTTGGATGCCCAACGGTGAGTTTTGTGAATTGAGAACAGCTGAACCATTCTGGTTCTGGTGTCTCGCACCTGCGATGGTATTTCTGCAGGTGCGAAATGGGTGTTGCAAGTGCGACCCAAGGCCACTTAATGAACTTCCACACCTGCATTGGGTTTCCGCAGGTGCGGCACCGCAGGTGCGATCCCAGTGTCGCAGGTGCAAAATGTTTGGGCTGTTTATACCAAAAATCCGAGGGTTTGAATTTCATCATTCCAAAATCGATTGTGAGCTCGAAACTTGGCGATTTTCAGTGGGATTTGAAGATGAGGATCATAGGTAACGTTTTCTAACCTTAATCCCTTTATATATCATTAATCTCTATCATTTTCCTCAATATAATCAAGGAAATTGGATGAAAAACCATGGAAATGGGATGAGATCTTCCCAAGTAGAAATCTGAGGATTTAGGGAGATTTAGACGCCGATTTTTGTTGATTCTTGTTCGAGTGGGTTCATGAGCGAATGGGTGTTCGGGAAATATAAATTTTACCCGATTCCGAGACACGGGCCCAGGGGACTTTTTGGGCGAATTTCCTAATTTCGCGTATTAACTTATAAATAATTAGCTATTTTGT
>MDKI01016329.1:0-12278 GCA_005239505.1 Nicotiana paniculata | reverse complement strand
TGATACACTAATTAGACTGTATTTTAAGTCGTCTATCAAGTAGACATTCTCAATAGAGTGAGATTAAGTCTTACCTACCTTATCAACCCCAATGATCTCACATTTCTTCCCATTTCCAAAGGAGACATTACCTCCTTTGATGTCCTCAAGTGAAAGGAGCTGGTCCTTGCTTCCTGTCAAGTGCTTTGAGCAACCACTATCCATGTACCATATTTGGCCGCTCTCCTTCACTTGAACCTGTAAATGGAAATCATGGGTTAGTCTTAGGAACCCAAACGAGTTTGAGTCCCTTTCTATAGGCAAAAGGATGAATTAAATTCTTTTTAGCCCAACTTGGTAGCCAATTCTTCCCTTGAACAATTTTTTTGTTCTTTTGGCTTTCCTTTTCTTTTGCATTACATTCACTTTTATAGTGAACTGTTTTACCACAGTGAGTACAAATCTTGTTCTCAGGAAGAGTGAGGTACTTGCTTTTGGGATCCTATTTAGGTTGTTGATTCCCAAATCCAAGTCCTCTTCTTTGCTACTATGATGTTCCTGTAGCTGTGAAAGAGCATTAGAGAACCTGTTCCATTTACAGGTTCTGTCTAGTTCATGCTTGATCTTGTATAGATCCTCCTTCAAGACTCTTGCCTGCTCATCCTTCTTATACAACTCATATTTCAGTTTGCCTATATTTTCCTCTAGAGTGAGTTGTGTGCAGTCAGCTGTCTTCTTACTAGTTCCTAATTTCAGTTTTAAATTTATAGATTTTAGTTATAGGACATTTGCTTCAAATGCATGAACCTGGTTCTTTAGTGCAGTATTCTCACTTACAGTCTCACTAACTCTGAGTTCCAAGTTCTTACACTTTGATTTTAAAATCACACATTCCTTAGATAGTTGTTCCTTTTCATTGTTTATATCCTCAGATTCATCAATGAAATCTAGAAGTAACTCAGATTGTTTTTCTTTAGACAAAAACTTAATCTTGTCTTTGAGATGAATTATACCTACCTCAGATTCCTCATCGGATTCTCCAATTGCCATAAGTGCTTGTTCATCTCCATTTTCATCATCTGAGTCATCATCTGAGCTTTCTTCCCAAGCAGCAACCATATCCTTTGTTGATCCTTTGTTTTCTTGGGATGAACTTGTTCCTTCTTCCTGTTTCTTAGTTCAGATTTTTCCTTCTTCCATTCAATTTCCCATTGAGGGTAGTTCTTGATGTGATGATCAGTCTTCCCACACTTGTAGCAACCCTCATTGGTCTGTTTTTCAGGACCCTTGGTTTGTTGTAGTTTCCACTTCTTGAAGAACCCTTTCCTCTCCTTAGGTACTTCTTGAAGTCCTTTGTGATCATAGCCATCGCATCGTCCTCTAGATCAGAACCTTCAGTGATTCTGAGTGTCAGGCTCCTTTCCTTCTTGGGTACATCCATGGTTTTCTTTCTAAGTTCATAAGCAGTGAGATTTCCAATCAGCTCATCCAACTTAAGAGTTGCAATGTTCTTTGATTCCTGAATTGCAGTGATTTTGCTTTCCCAGGAGACTGGCAGAATCCTTGTCAGAATCTTCTCAACTTTGTCTTCTTCAAGAAGAATCCTTCCAAGAGACTTAAGTGCATTTGTCAATGTGGTGAACCTTGTATATATCTCTTGGATGGTTTCCCTTTCCTTCATAATGAAATTTTCATATTGAGAATATAGTAGAGTTCCTCTGGACCTCTTCACTTGAGGTGTTCCTTCACGATCCACTTGTAAAGTGTCCAAAATTTCCTTAGCAGTAGTACAGCTTTGAATTCTGATGTACTCGTCCGGACCAAGTCCACACACAAGCCATTTCTTGGCCTTGGCATCCTTCTCCCATTTCCTCAAGTCCTCAGCAGTGCAGTCAGCTCTTGTTTTTGGCAGATCTACTCCTTCAACATTCTTATTCATGGTAGCTAGGGGACGATCAGTGAAATGTCCATAGCTCATAGTCTTCTCCTATGATGTGGTCTCTCATTCTATTTTTCCACCAGGAGTAGTACTGGCCATTGAAGAGTGGTGGACTAGCACATATGTGGAAGGTTTTTTAAGTGTTTACACTTACCCTTTCACACTGGGCCCCCTTGACCCCGTCATTGCCGACTTCTGACGTCAATATCAAATAACCCTAGGCCAAATTTATCCCTCTTTTTGGAGAATAGTCATCCTGCTCTGATTTTTCTCGAGCAAAGTTGAGGAGATGTCTTTCACCCTCGACCATCTCATTAGATTGTACAGTCCCCGTCTCTATCGAGGCGGGTTGATTAAACTCCAGCATCGAGCTACCAAGGTGTTGTTCTCGAACATCAACGAGGATAAATATCGAGGTTGGATGGGCAGGTTCGTTCGAGTAAGGACCTCCGATCTAATCCCGGCAGAGAAGATGCCATTTCCTAAGAAATGGAACATGAAGCGTAAGTATTATTTCTCTGCTAGTTTCCATTATTTCATTCCTTTGTTTTTTCTCATTTATGTCTCCTTTCATGATGCGGAAATTTCTTGGATGCCTCGTGTGATCCCTGATCTCGAGACCTGGGTTCGGAACCTTGGCAAAGTCCCCGAGTCGTCTGAGATTGAGGTTGCCCCCTGCCGAAGTGAACAAACGGCGGGCATTTCTGAAGGGACCGGTCCCGAAACCCCTCGGATTGAAAAGAATGCCCCAAGTAACTCACTTGAGGAAATAGTAATCGGGGACTTGCCTACTGTCCCTGCCTATGAGGAAGCAATTCGGGATGCTCAATCTTTGAGGACCCACGAGGTAGATGGAGTCCCCGGAGGGGAGGATCCCTTCCGAGATTGCTTTATCGGGGTCGAAGATTCTTCCGACCTGAATGACGCATCCAGCCTCTTCGACGAGGCTAAAGGGATCCTGAATCAGGTAATTCTTAATTCCTTTGTTGATGTTATATTCCTCCATCTTCTGTCTAACTCCCTTTCTTTTCCATACAGGCTTTGGCACTCTATCGGGAGGATTTTTCCAAGTCCCGAGAAGAGCTGAGCCAATGTGAGGTCGGCCTCCAAAGGCTTTTAGAGGAAAGGAATTACCTCAAACTTCTCTGCGGTCAAAGAGATGAGGAGTAGTACTGGCCATTGAAGAGTGGTGGCCTAGCAGTTGATTGTTCTTCCCAATTTTTAGGTGGTGCACTCATCTTGATCTTTTCCTAAGGTGTTAGTCTCTTCAAGGATAACCCGCTCTGATACCAATTGATGTTTTATACTTCAATACCACACAAGAGGGGGTGATGTGTGTGGTGACCAATTTTTCCTTACACTGATTATGGAAGGACCTGGTTCTTCGAAGTGTTTCTTAACCTACTATTGTTGAAATAGTAAATGCGAAAATTAAAGAACACATGTATTTTACGTGAAAAATACCTGGCTCAAAAGATGAAAAAACCCACGACCTACTTCCTAATAGGATTTTTCCAAACTCTTCACTAAATCACTGAGCCAAAAACTACATTTACAAAAACACTTTTGTAAACCTAGGACTAACTCTAATCTCTTGTAGCAAACAACCTCTAACTGTTGCGGCAACTTCAAGTTAACTCTAACTTAAATACTTTGAGTAGCTATTACAAATGCCTCTAGATAAAGCTGAAAGGTACAATATGAAAACACCTGCTACAACTGAACTAGAATAGAAGATAGACACTTGGAACTGGTTCTTCTATCTAGTTCAAGTAGCTTCAGGTTTGCACACTTGAATCACACACGAATTGCTTGCAAAATGCCTTATTATTTTGCTCTCAATTCCTGTTTAACATCTGCGTTTGTGCATATCTGTAAAATGAGAACATCCTGCAATATATAGAGTTGGTAGATGAAGAAATAACTAGAGTTATAATGCTACTCTTCCTTGGTGGAAGAGTTCTAGTTGATCTCAACTTCTAACTCCTTCCTTATCTTGGATAATGTTCTCTTTGAGTAAGGAGTCCTTCTCCTTATCAATTATGCAACATTTTCGATAAGGAGATATCAATTATGCCAAGTTAAGTTTATCTCTTTCACGTGTATCCCGCATGCTCGAATCTGCTCGTGTCTATGTACACAAGGGATGGACATGATTCATGCCTGAGTTCCTTTGTCAATCTTCAAAATTATCCTTCACTTGGACCAACAGTAAGTAATTTGGGCCTCATGCAAACCCTCTCAATTACTTCTAGTAACTCATATTTTACCCATCCTAACTCATCAAACTGTGTTCACACTTCTCATCACGTAAATAAGTATATCATCGCGTAAAGCAAGTAATTTGGGCCACATAGACTCAAAAAACGAATTGAAAACGTAACAAAAATTTGCGAAGTGTAATATCAGACTTATAATTATTATTGTTGTTGTTGTTATTTTTATTTTTATTTTAATCTGATAGTATAAAATAGAAATTTTACATCATGAATGCACCAAATTAAACTCAGTCAACATATATAGATACCGTCCACAAAAATAATATCAGTTTTTGAAAAAGAAAAAGACAGAGAAAGTCATTTGTCAAAATCTTTTAAATTATTGTCGACATCCCGGAGATTGTCTTGTGTTCCTTTAAAGCGTGTTTTTTGATAGTGGAATTTAATTGATAATGATATGCAACAAGAAAAATAAATTTAGGATAACGTATAAATATTTTTAACTTTTCTTATAACAACAGTTGCAGATATGCATCCTAGACATGTGTATTTATTACTAAAAAGAAATAGTAACACAAAGTTCTGCTAACAGTTATCTTTCTAATTTATTTTATTTACTTACTCTTTTCTTTTCTTCTTTTAAAAAAAAAAATAATAATAATAATAAACCGCCCCTTCCAACTAGGCCAACGCCCTCGTGGGGACCTAATTAGGAGTGGTGGGTGATAGAAAATCCTTTTTGAACACTTGTACCACATAACTAGTGACTTTCCTACAAAGTTCCCACATTTAATATATACTCCTATTGTATAATCTGAAGATCTTTATCTCCGTTTTATTTCTCTCTTTTTTTTATTAATTCTTCAAGGTGGCACTGTTTGGCAGAAGGCAAAATCAAATTTGATATTCATATCCATATTCCATAAACTTTTGTCAATATATTAGGAAGATTTAATTTTTCTGTTGTTTTGTTATTGGTCGGTCGGTTTAAGAAAAAAGGAACTTTATTTATTTTTTAGGCGCAATTGCTAATGGAACTCCAAAAGTTATCCATTTTGCTAGCAACCTTTTTGCTAGTTTTACAACCTTTCTTTTATTTGGCTTTTTGCAATGCCCTTTTTGTTAAGATTAATTAGTGTTGATGTGTTAACTTTTGAGGAGAAGTTTATTTCTCATTTAGAAAAAAAAAGAGAAAGGTAGAAATATTTTTAGACACTTCTTGTATTATTTGGTTTGAATAATTTTGAGAGGGAAACCGAGTGTGGCTATATCATTTAATTATCAACATTGGACATTTGGGCTATATTATTAATTTAAGTAGCCCGCAATCAATTTACATTCAGTCACCTACTATTTTTTATTTAATTAAAACATTGGACAATAATTGTTGCAATTTGAATTATGGAGGAATTCAGTCACCATTTTTGCAGTGGAAGGCATAAATTCCTTAACGACAGTCATAATACTATCAAAGCTAGTGTATTTTGTCCCGATATTCTGCAAACCTTTTTCCAACACTTTTCTAAGGAAAAATGACACGAGTATTATGTCTCTATCATGTGGTGTTATATGCTTACCTAATCTTATAAAGCTACCCGACTAGTGGAAAGATAAACGACTTGGCTTTTATTTGAAAAAGCACTCAGAGATAAGAACCATTCGACAACTGCGATTTGGCAAGGCATGCATAACAGCAGATGAACACGAAATTGAAGAAACTTAGGCTAACTATTAAATGATATGAAGAAGCATTTGGTAGTGGGTACAATTTACCTGTATTTGATATAAACACATTTAGCATTTGGTGTCTAGTGGGTAAAAACTTCTTCTCTTATGGTGTTATACTAAACTAATGAACGCAAGGTAAGAATAATAGTCTTGGTCTTGTTTATCCTAAAAATTGGATAACAATTAAACTTATAATGTGGTTTTAAGGATATGTGATTTCACTCAATACTAACTGATAAATACGAAGATAAATAACATAATTGAATTAGAAGTAAAGCTAACCAATGTTTAAACATAACTCAGCCCTCGAGTCGGAGTACTCTCGAACTGATTGGTGCAAGAACGGTCAGAAAATAAAACAAGCTGATGAAGAATAATTTAAGCGAGAAAAAGAACTATATTGCTTTGATGTCTGTGAATGATGATGATTACAAAAGATTAGAACTCCTCTTTATATAGTAGAGGAATTCCATTTATAGTATAACTCTAATTACATAAGGAAATCCCATGATTAGCGAGTCTGCCGTTTGTGATTGGTTCCGTTCCGAGATTTTCGCCATGTTCCTCGACCTGTCACGGATATCTCACCTTTCCGTTATCATGCTACTTCGATCTTACTCGATGTCTGTCCCATTTGGCTTCGATTGCTACTAACCTCGATCTTGGTAGATACCTCGAATCTGGACTCGATATCTTATCCTCGAGATGTAGTCTGTTCCGTTACAAAGTCGCCCTTCGATGCAATCTCCGGGTCTCGGTCAAATAGAAAAATCAGGTGGGCCCGGTTTTAACCGTACACAGATAGTCCCCTCGTTTCTTAGAATGTAATAATAAGAAACGAATTGAGCCTTCGATTTTTCACCTCGACCTGTCGTGACGTCATCCCCTTGACGTAAGCGGCGGAAGTGACTGAAACATCCCGTCGGTATAGTTCCCCAAATCATCAGTGCGCGTCAGTTGGTGGTCGGCCACTAGGGCTTTTGAAACGTCGCCGTGAATCCCATAAATAGGCCCTCTTTACATTGATCAAAATTTTACTTTCACTTCCCTCTATTTTTCAAAGTTTTTACATCCCCTAAGTTCTTCCTTTCCACATGATCTTTAGGTTTTGTTGCTAATCTTTCCTCAAACACCAAGCCTTATTACCTTCTCCTTTCTTCAAACTCATACAACAATGGCAAAAACATCGAAAACGGTACCGCAAAAAAAAGGTGCTTCTTCATCACAGTCGGTCGGTGATAAACTCCGGTGGAACCATGCCCTATGGAGTGTGTTCCCGGGGGGTACGTCCTTACCTTTGATTTCAAGATCGAGAGAGCTTCCTCGGTCCCTGGTCGATGCAAGCGAGTATCGAGGTATATATGCTCGATAACCGAGGGAGACCTTGAGTAGGTAAAGAAAGACTGCAACTGGGGGTTGAGGTTGCCCCCTGCCGAAGTGAACAAACGGCGGGCATTTCTGAAGGGACCGGTCCCGAAACCCCTCGGATTGAAAAGAATGCCACAAGTAACTCACTTGAGGAAATAGTAATCAGGGACTTTCCTACTCTCCCTGCCTTTTATGAGGAAGCAATTCGGTATGCTCAAGCTTTGAGGACCCACGAGGTAGACGGAGTCCCCGGAGGGGAGGATCCCTTCCGAGATTGCTTTATCGGGATCGAAGATGCTTCCGACCTGAATGACGCATCCAACCTCTTCGACGAGGCTAAACGGATCCTGCATCAGGTAATTCTTAATTCCTTTGTTGATGTTATATTCCTCCATCTTCTTTCTAACTCCCTTTCTTTTCCATACAGGCTTTGGCACTCTATCGGGAGGATTTTTCCAAGTCCCGAGATGAGCTGAGCCAATGTGAGGCCGGCCTCCAAATGCTTTTAGAGGAAAGGAATGCCCTCAAACTTCTCTGCTGTCAAAAATATGAGGAGATCCAGGACCTCCGAGTCGAGTTGGCTAAATCTCACAAGGATCAGACCGACCTAACGGAGCAGGTAATAACAGTTTTAAAAGCTCATGGGCTCGATTCGGGAACGGTGGCTAACATTTCAATCTCACAGTAGAAGATTGAGAGGATCGAGCACTTCCGCGAGGAGGTCAGTCAGATGAAGGCGGCGTCCTTATGGTGGAAAGAAGGCATGGGCCGCTTTTCTACAGAAAAAAAGGATGCTCGATCCCAACTGTCATCGGTCGAAAGCCAGCTCCGATGCATGAAGGAGAAAATCTCAGCTCAGGCAAAGAAGATAAAGGAGCTCGAGGCTCGGTTGGCTTCCGAACTTGTAAAGGCCAAATCTGAGGCCGAAAAGGCAAAGATCGAGGTAGAGGCGATCGTGGCCGTCTATCGGGCCGATGCTGAAACCGCTCAAGTCCAAGCGAAAGAGGCTGCCGAGACTGCTCAAACTCGAGCATATTGGATTGTTGAACTGGCCAAATGCCAATCTCGCAGGGAGACCCTGGAGGGAATTCACTCCCGAGGTTTCGATCTTACCGACGAGATAGCAAAGGATAAGGAGCACGAAGCTGATGCTAGAGCGTTGGCCTCTTCCGAAGACGAAGATGATGCTGATGCTGATGAGGGCACCGAGAGAGGGTCCGAGAATGGGGGGACCCCGATGGAGAAGCTTCCCCTGAGCATAATTAGGAGCCTTAGTATTTTTTTCTTTTCTTTTTTCTTTTGCGTAGGACCCCGATCGGTCCTTTGTAAATATTTTCATTTATATATATAATACATTTCCTTTTTTTTTCTCGAATTTTGCCTTGTGAAAATTCTGATTCACTTGTGCTTTGTAAAAATTTTGATTCACTCATGCCTTGTGAAAATTTTGTTCGTAAATTCGAAGCTCAGGCAACTTAATCGATGTCGAACTAAAGTAGTCTTTGTAGTCGAGTGAGTACTTGCTCGAACTCGAAGTAGAAGGACCCTTAGGTTTTAATTGAGTGGGGATGATTTCTCGAACTCAAAAAATAAAATGGCCCTTAGGCTTTTGAATTGGGCCGATATGACCTCAAAAGAATGGCTTTTTCCCTTTTCGGCTTAAAAAGTTAATCATAAAAAAAATTCCATGCCTTAGCATGAGGTAAGTCTGTATCTTATTTAGCTTTTCGAGGGTTGGTGTTATCGAAACCCTTCGCTTTGTTATGCCTTTTCACAAGATTGCTCAGTACAAAATTGTTCGTAAGTTCGAATAATTCGATACCCCTTAGGGTTTTTGAGGGTTGACGTTGTCGAAACCCTTTTGTCATTTTGAGGGTAGCCTTTTTAACCGGTTTATGAAAGTATTCGAAGGCCTATTTTTATTACGGAATTCGGACGTCTCTGAACCATGTTAGTTTGGCCGTATCCTTAGGATTTGTCTTTTGGTCTTATTTCCCGATTACACTTCGAACTTATTCGAAGTGTCAGTCCCTGAGTGGCCTAGGCCTATAAAATAAAATGTTGCCTTTTTAAGGTCTTATGATCTCGAGTTTTGATAATTCGATCATGTTGATTTTTGGGCGGCAGTCCCCGAGTATGGGGTAAATTATTTGAACTTCGGTTGCGATCGTCCCTTAAGCCAGTTAGTTCAATAGATCATAAGTATGAAATTGTAAAGTGTAAATTTTTCTAAGGCATGCAACATCTGGTAAGAAAAATACTTCTTTCAATAGACTACACATGCATACATGTTTTTCCATTAGGGCTCAAGTAATCTACATGGACACGGTTCATTTGACCATTTGGCCCTTTATAAAATTTACCGATCGAGACCATGTCGACACGAATTACTTTCCTTGTAATCATCCGAGGGTGATGCCCCCCAGTATTCGAGGTTGATTATAAAGAAGACTCGGATACTTTTGAGTTGCTCGAAATTAGCTCGAACAATGGTTGCCTCGTTAAAAACCTCGCTGGAAAAACCCGTTTGGGACAAAAACTGGTCTAAGGGAAAAAGAGTGTAACACGTGCTTTCAGACCTAAGGGCTTCGTGCTTTGGAGGATCCTTCGAGATCGTCGATCGAACATCTGTAGATGGTTAGCATAAAATATAAATGAAAATGGAGAAGGACATACCTTAGCAATAATATCGTTTGAGGAGTGGTATGTTCCAATTATTCGGTAACTGCTCGTCGTTCATCGAGTCAAGTTTGTAGCATCCCTTTTCGACGATATCGAGGACCTGATACGGTCCTTCCCATTTGGATCAAGTTTTCCTTCGTTAGGATCTCGAGTATTGAGGGTGACCTTTCTCAAAACTAAGTCCTCGATTTTAAAGGGTCGAAGATTGGCTCTTCGGTTGTAGTACCTTTTGATCTGATGCTTCTGTGCGGCCATTCGAACGAGGGCGGCTTCCTGTTTTCATCCAAAAATTCAAGGCTAGTATGCATAGCCTCGTGATTTGACTCATTCGTTTCATATCAAAACCTGACGCTTGGTTCCCCAACATCGACCAGGATCAGAGCTTCGGTGTTGTAGACTAAAGAAAACAGCGTTGCCCTCGTACTGGATGTTGACGTTGTTCGATATGCCCAAAGGATATCGGGCAATATTTCTCTCCCTTTTCCCTTAGCGTCGTTCAACTTTTTCTTTAGATTTTGGATGATGGTCTTGTTTGTTGACTCGGCCTGTCCGTTCCCACTAGGATGATATGGAATTGACAAGATCCTTTTTATTCTATGGTCTTCGAGAAACTTTGTTATCTTGCTGCCGATGAATTGCTTTCCATTGTCGCATACGATCTCGGCAGGCATCCCGAATCGGCATATATTGTGGTCCCAGATGAAGTGTATGACTTCTTTTTCTCTGACCTTTTCGAAGGCCTGTGCTTAAAACCACTTAGAGAAATAGTCAGTCATAAATAAAATGAATTTAGCTTTAACTGGTGCTGATTGTAGAGGGCCAACGATATCTATTCCCCGTTTAATGAACGGCCACGGGGATAGGATTTAGTGGAGTTGCTCTCCGGGTTGATGTATCATCGGTGCATATCTTTGACACTTGTCGCTCTGATGACTTTGTGAACCAACGATTCGGCATCGGAATGATTTTGCAAGTGCCCTCTTGAATTTTTTCGTAGGACGTAGTCGGTGTCTCCGGGACCCAAACATATTGCCAACGGTCCATCGAACATCCTCCTATATAGTGTTCCATCGTCGGCCAATGTGAATCGTGCAGCCTTCATACGTAAAGTCCTCGACTCCTTAGGATCCGATGGGAGCTTCCCGTTTTTTAGATACTAGATGTATTTAATCCTCCAATCCCAGGTTAGTCTTATGGAGTTTATTTTGGCGTGGCCTTCTTCGATCACTGACTTTGAAAATTGTATGACAGTCCCTGAGCTAATTTTGTCGTCTTCGACCGATGACCCCAAATTTGCGAGGGCATCGGCCTCACTGTTTTATTCTCGAGGTACATGCTTTAGGGTCCATTCTTTAAACCAGTGTAGTGTCACCTGTAGTTTGTCCAAGTACCTCTACATTCGATCTTCTCGGACCTCGAAGGTTGTGTTGACTTGGTTTACCACAAGTATGGAGTCACATTTGGCCTCCATGACCTCAGCTCCCAAACTCTTAGCTAGCTCAAGACCTACAATCATGGCCTCATACTCGGTCCCATTGTTAGTCAACTTAGAACTTTTGATAGACTGTATAATTGTATTCGTGGGAGGCTTTAAAACGATACCTAGCCTGGATCCTTTCACGTTTGAAATGACGTCTGTGAAAAGGGTCCACACCCCCAATGATGTACCCGTTTTTAATAACAGTTACTTTTCGACCTCGGGTACGAGGGCTCGCGTGAAGTGGGCCACGAAGTCTGCTAAGATTTGAGACTTGATGTCCATTCGGAGTTGATATTCGATATCATACCCACTGATTTCGACGGCCCATTTGGCCAATCAGCCTGAGAGTTCGGGCTTATGAAAAACATTGCGAAGAGGATAAGTGGTCATCACACAAATTGGGTGACATTGAAAATATGATTTTAATTTCCTAGAGACGCTTGTTAAAGTAAGCGCTAATTTTTCTAAGTATGGTTACCAGGTCTCGGCCTCACCTAAAGTTCGACTAACATAGTAAACAGGGAATTGTGTACCTTGCTCATCTCGAACTAGGACCCCACTTACTGTGACTTCCGAGACTGATAAGTATAAGTAGAGTTGCTCGTCCGCTTTCGGAGTATGAAGAAGCAGTGGGCTCGAGAGGTACCATTTCAATTCTTCCAATGCTTGTTGGAATTCTGGGGTCCAAGCAAAATTGTTCTTCCTTTTTAGCAGTGAGAAGAACCTCTGACTTCTGTCCGAAGACCTCGAGATGAACCGGCCTAGGGCGGGTATCCGCCCCATTAATCTTTGTACGGCCTTAACACTTTCCACGACTGTGATGTGTGATGTGTGGCTAGAATTCGTGATTTTAAGCATTATATACCTCGCATTTTATGTGCTT
>ML358023.1:57833-78266 GCA_005239505.1 Nicotiana paniculata | reverse complement strand
ATATACGCACCACCACCTGATCAGCTGGTATACGATGATTATTTTGCCCACAGTGGCCGATATAATATGATGGGATGCCCTCAGATGATGATGATGTTATGAAACATATACATATGCACGACATGACATTCATACGCATATGCATGCTGCTAAAAGTGATTTATGATTTACAAAGTTATTCAGACTTACAGATTGAGTCATGTACTCTATATTTCTTCCATGTCTCTTATGTACATTATGTGCCTTACATACTCGGTACATTATTCCTACTGACATCCCTTTTGCTTGGGGACACTGCGTTTCATGCCCGCAGGTCCCGATAGACAGGTCGAGAGCCCTCCAAGTAGGCTATCAGCTCAACGGAAGATGTTGGTGCGCTCCATTTACTTTGGAGTCGCTTGTTTGGTTAGTATGATTTAGACAAGTATTGTTTGGTATGGCGGGACTCTATCCCGATCTTTATGACATTTATGTACTCTTAGAGGCTTGTAGACATATGTCGTATACGTGAAATATTATACGTCCTTGTCGGCCTATATTCTGAGTTTGTAAATGATTATGTTGGCCTATTAGGCACGCATGTCACGTGTATATGATAATGTAATAAGAAAGATACGTTACGTTGGTACTCGGTCGAGTAAGGTATCGGGTGCCCGTCGCGGCCCATCGGTTTGGGCGTGATAAAAGTGGTATCAGAGCAGTTATGTCCTAGGGAATCTACAAGTCGTGTCTAGTAGAGTCTTGTTTATGGGTGTGTCGTGCACCACACTTAGAAGCAGGAGGCTACAGGGCATTTATGACTGTCACTCTTTCTTCTTACTCTAGATCATGTGGTAGATCTCACTTATAAGAATTAAAATCCCAAACTTCTATCTGTAATAAGACAATGCCGACGTTCAGAAAGACGATCGAAAAGAGATATAGCTGTGGAAGTGTTGAGTTAGAGGAACTCGATTTTGCCTCTTGCTTATGATGAGTAAATGAGAGGTCTTTAGAAGATCATGCGTGTACTAAAAGGTGTACGGTTCTTGATAAGGAGCTTTTAGGATAGAATACTTATACACTCTTACGGTAAAAAAAAAAAGGAATAATGGAATCGAAAGTTAGACACGAGTTGCAACAAGTAAAATAAGCATGGTGAAGAAGGGTACGAGGTACCCAGTTAATAAAGATTATCCTTATTTACCATTCAGGAAGAGAGATGTAAGCATTTTGCGTTACTTTCAACAGTAACAGAGGTATGTATAATTGGCCACACCGATCTGAGTTATGCTTTATGGGAACTAACAAATATGGTTTAAGAGAAGGACATAATATCACGATTCGGCTGGTTTAGAGTGTGACAAAATGGTGGATGAATTGTTTGCGTTAGTTGACATTTCCGAAGGACATTGCAAATGTGCTAATAGATCTCCTTGTGAGACACCCAAATGGTGCATTCTAAAATAGTACATCTGGATATGAGCACTACAAAGATATTGGAATCCTTGAAGGGATAAATATTACCTTAGTAAGGCTCCTGTCCCTAGTAGAGAAAGAATGTTAGGAAACCCGAAGAGCCAGTAGATGGAGCAAGGGGAGATAAAAGCAAAGGAATGTCTTGTTCGAGTTACCAAGAATAAAGTGATAGACATAAATATTAGTGCGAAATAAGAAAAGAGTTAATGAAGTATTATGAGTAAGGCGTGATACATGGATGACGAAGGCAGATTAAGAAGATGACAATATTACAGAATCTATAGTCAAGTAAAGGAAAAGAAGAGAGGTTACAGGCCTTGAGACAACAAAAAGAGTATAGGTCATAAAGTCATATCCTCATTTCGAGAAATAAGTTCATGACTCCAGTGCGACTACCGGAAGGAAAAGTTGGACACAGAATAATAGAAACCAGTATGGTTTGGTGACAAAATAAACTAAACATGAATTAGGGACTTATTTATTTGATAATGGTCGACATCATGAGAATTTCGGATTTCGTTCCGGCGATAATAGAATGGATAAAAGAAGAAGGTTTATGAGAGATTCGGAGAATGGTCATTCAGGAAGACAGTTTTCTAAAGCAAGCAATATGAACAAAGTTAAGTTTAAGGGACTATATGTGCTAGTTACACTAAGTGTCACCTTCGCGAGTAAGGAAATTTGTTATCCTTGGTACATAAGGATTTCCACAAGGCGAGTAAGGGTCATCGATGATGTGAAAAGACGACAGAGATAAAGGGTTAAAACATCTATGCGTCGATCATCGTAGCGCTAAATCTTAGTACTCCCCTAAAGGGGGAATATAGAGTGATGTGACACTAAATCAAAATTAAGTGGTTCTAGTGACAATCGAATGGTAAAGGAAAAATGCGATAAAAATTAAAAAGGAATGAGATGGAACTTATCCAAATCCTAAAGATACGTTACGATTCCGGAATATTATACAACCACGACATCGAGGAGAGGAAGTAAAGGTTCTTGCCCGAGTTGTTATCAATAAATAATAAGCTAGTGCGAGACGTATAACCCAAAAAAAGATTACGCGGAATATTGATACGAGAATAGGCCAACGATTAGTTAGTAATTGATTAGGAAGAGCCCAATTATGGATAAACAAGAGTTTAGCAGATCGTATGTGATAAACATAGTAAAACCCAACATTGAGAATTCAGCCTCGTAGTAATGTCATTATAACACTTGAGATATATTCAAATAGGATTCGGGGTAGTTAAAGGTACTGTATGACTGTTACACGGATAAAAGAAAGTTCCACTGGGAAGGCCGTCAAAATATCAGTTCAGAAGCAACCCTACAAGCACAAAGAGCACGGAGGTAAGCAATTACGAATGATTATAGGCAAGGAAGGACATCAAAAAGGTCCGTAATAAGCTCATAGCTTTACGAGAGTCAAGAGTTATCCCTAAGTAATATTCGAGATCATATGAGCTGTATAAAAATTCTGGAAAATGTGGGCACTAAGATAATCTAAGTATGGACGCAACAAGGGGGGCTGAAAATCTAGGAAAATTAACAGCTTACGTCGAAAGAAAGTTAAGATGGAACGAAAGAAGTTATTTGATCAATGATCCAGAGTTAGTTACGCTATGAATACACTCAAGATTTCAGAATATTATCCATGCAGCATATATGTATATTCCATAGCGTCCATGAAAGGATAAAGTAACACCACAAGCCACAGATCAGAAGATAACTTAAGCATAAAGGCTGATCAAATGGAGAAGGAAACTAAAGAGTTACATCAACAAAGTAAATTAGGAATTTGATTACTGAACCCAGAAATTATGGACATCGTGATTGAGAATATTGCAGGATTACTATTAAATATCAGAGGTACAAGAAAGACAGTAAAGTAGCCATATTCTATAACGACTCTACGATAAAGCTCGTTAAAAGGGTACCAGCCTCACAAGGATTCAGTATGAAGCTCCCGCCGGATGTGTATGCACCAGAGGTGCAAGTTTATTATAGAGCTTCAAGTTGTGAATATGAATTACACCTATGTGGAAAAGAGGTCATGAAAGTGATAGAAGATGTGATGCGATATTTTAAGGTAAGAAAGGTGAATCACATTGGGATGTTGTGAGATACGGTAAGCAGGGTATCACCCCATGTGGATCAATCTAATCATTTCAGATGTTCCCCGATAAAACGTGAGCATTAGCGGCAGTGTTACATAAGAGATAAAGTTATCAGTGGTAGATGATAGATCAACATTAAGGTGAATCATCAGTGGATGGATAAAAGTCACAAAGTATGAGGTGAGATTAGACCATTAGTCTTAAGGATAAGCAACGAGGGTAACCTGGAATTAGTTGCAGACCTTAGTAAAGGATTATGGTATAGTATGACCTACTAGATGCAGTATAGTCATACGAATGGATAACCAGATCGATGAAATAAGATATGGGCATATTTGCAAGTTCTACAGAGTACTGAGCGAAGAACTTTAGTACACCTATAGATTCCCAGAGAGGCATCCTATTAAGCCTTGTATATGTTTACAAAATAAGGCCTAGAGAATGGATAAAAGCTGGAGGAAAAAGGGGAGAAGAGTCTCATAAGCGCACTTACAAGGTCGGTATCGTAGAGGCCGCATGAAAGAAGGTAACAACAGTTACGAGATAGGGAAGAATTCGATCACAACTCATGGCATGGGAAAGAGACCTAAAGGGAGGATTGCCCTGGCCTTTGGATTTATTCAAAGAACGGTTGCCTAAATGGAAAGGAGAATATTAAAGTATTTGCAAGAGTTATGGGTCGTGAGAATGATAAGTGCATCAGTCAACATTCGAGGACGAATGTTCCAAAGGGGGGAATGATGTTACACCCTGCAATATTACATCGATATTTCATCCCGCAATATTATATTACGATGATGTTACGCTTCGCAGTATTAAATTACGACGATATTGCACCATGTAGTATTGTACGTTGAATTTGTCGTAAGGTAATTGACATTAGTCCAAACAAAAAGATTATTTGGAGATTATAAGTATTTTACTATTTCAAACAAGTGATAAGTAAATTCATGGAGGTAAGAAGGTGAGAGAATCAAAGAAAATGAATTTCGTCGAACTTCGATATTTTGGGGTAAAATACGGTCTAAGCTATTATACCCCGTATTTATGGACTAGTATCATACAAGGTACCACATGGACATAATAGAAAGGTGGGCAAAGTATATTAAAAGTGAGTAGTATTTTAAGTAATATTGTGATAATTTCTAATTACGTGGAAATTGGTTAGTTATTGGTTTAATGGGAGATTAACCATGTAATTAAGGATTTGGGGATAATTGTAGGTTGGGACAATGCCCCCCACGTGGCAGCAAGTAAAGGAGAATTGGAGATGAGTAGGCTTTGGGAAAGCTATTAAGGTAACACATGGAAAGAGAGGACTTATTAGTTATCCCTACACCTTGTCTTGAATTAATACAAAAGTCATTTGGAAAGTGTGGTTATAGAAGATGCCAAATGCAAAGAATTCTTGTCTTTAATGAATATTAAGAACCCATTTTCATAAATGGGTGAATAAACTCCTTAACTTGTTACTGAGAGTAACACAATCAGACAGAATTTTATTATCGAAACTGTTCTTACCAATTTAGTAAAACACCACTTCAACACCAAGAAAACCAGGAAATCCACGTTTAGCTCAAAATAGTGAATTTTACATCTTAAGATTCGAAAATAGTGTTTTAACACAAAAAAAAATGGATTGAGTGTGGTATGTGGTACTAAAACAAAGAGCTCTTATGTTGAATAAATGCCAAAGTTCATTCGGCAAACAAATTACGCAGAATACAAAGCTAAGGACGATAGCCACTCCATATAATAATAGCAACGAGATTTTTTCGATTCTAAGGGAGTATGGTGTAATCCTTCTCAAGAATATCACACGGATTTTTCTCTACTCAGGTATGTTAAGGCTATCCCTTCTTTATTTTGGCATGATCCATGCGATACGAACGAAACGTGCAAAGACACGACTTTCATAAATGACTCTATTCATAAAAGTATTAGAGATATCTATGTTCTTGAATTTCCACGTGTCATAATATTTTATCATCTGTTCGTGGGTCTCAGAAAAATATGAAAGTTAAAAAGAGTTTACTTTATGATATTACTCAAAGGCAAAATGGCCTTTTGAAGCTCCGAAAGATTTTATTAATGTACTTTTCATGCATTGCATTCATGTGCATTGACCCATGACCAGATGGCATTATATACGCGTATATATGTAAATATATGTATATGGGATATGGGAAAATGTTATGGCGTTACATACGCACCACCACCTGATCAGTTGGTATATGATGATGATGTTGCCCACAGTGGCTGAAATATTATTCAAAAGACGTTATATACACGTATATATGTATGTATATTCAAACGGTATTATATACGCGTATATATGTATATATATATATATGTATATGGGATATGGGAAAGGTTATAGCGTTATATACGCACCACCGCCTGATCAGCTGGTATACGATGATGATTTTGCCCACATTGGCCGATATGATATGATGCGATGCCCTCAAAGGATGATGATGTTAGGAAATATATACCTATGCACGACATGACATTCATACGCATATANTATGTACATTATGTGCCTTACATACTCGATACATTATTCGTACTGACGTCCCTTTTGCTTGGGGACACTGCGTTTCATGCCCGCAGGTCCCGATAGACAGGTAGAGAGCCCTCCAAGTAGGCTATCAGCTCAGCGGAAGATGTTGATGCGCTCCATTTGCTTCAGAGTCACTTGTTTGGTTAGTATGATTTAGACGGGTATTGTTTGGTATGTCGGGACTCTATCCCGACCTTTATGACATTTATGTACTCTTAGAGGCTTGTAGACATATGTCGTATACGTGAAAGATTGTACGGCCTTGCCGGCCTATGTGTTGAGTTTGTAAATGATTACGTTGGCCTATTAGGCACGCTGTCACGTGTATATGATAATGTAATAAGAAAGATACATTACGTTGGTACTCGGTCGAGTAAGGTATCGGGTGCTAGTCGCGGCCCATCGATTTGGGTCGTGACAAAGCTGATCATATACATTAGATCTTTTTTATAATCTTAATGAGTTCATGAGATTAACCTTACCCAACATTTTTTTTACTTAGCATTCATTGATCTAGAGTTAATTATCTTTGGCTAGAATTTATCCTCTATCTTCTTATTTAATTAGTTTAACAAAAGGTCTCGTACTTTTTGATCAAACACTCTTCTTCTTTTAATTATTTCTCTACCAATGTAACTGAGCTGAAAGGCAAAATTTTACTAATTGAAATTCCTATCTTATTTTCCATTTTTTAGCAGAAGGATAACCTGAAATAAATTAAAGGCCACCGAATTGTTACTCTCTTCATGTTAATTTTTTTTTGTCTAATCAGAATATGGAAAATATCTCAGCTTCGAGAATTTCCCTTGCATATTACCTCTTTTAAAATAAAAATAAAAAAATGTACTTTTATATCTTCATTACCATTTGCAATTTTTTTTACAGATAAACTAAGGACATAGAAAGAAGAGATGAATAATATAATTCGCTGTTCTACACCTTTAAAACGTACGATTGCAACTCTACTAGTAATAATTAATATTTTGCAATACCATTTTTGGATATTAAAATATTCATATCGAAATATATTGTAAGAACTAAGTACATATTAAGTAAGGCTCTAGATTCAGATCTCAACATTCTATTGTTTGAACATGAGCATGAGGGGAACAATCATAATTATTACCACCATTATAAAGTTATAATCTTCTAATTAACTATCAAAAATTGTACAAAGTTAGTCAGAAATATCCACTCCAAAAAAAAAGGTGAATTAGAAAAAAGAGAAGGGTGGGGTTAGGGAGAAACAAGAACGAGGGAGGTGGGGTGAGAGATAAGCTGTTTGTCTCATATGGGCCTTCAAGATTAGACATTACAAATTTAGATATCACCGTAAAAGTTGGAAATAGGGAAATCATGGGGGGTCCAAGTGTTCCAATTAATGTTTGTGGGGGCTCTTCTGTAATATTGAAACCTTACCTAACATCACTTCTTATTCCTGAACAAGACTAGAACTGGCTTGCACTATTTTGACATACGGATTATGACCATCCAAAGATGGGTATTGAGTAGGGTTTCATAATTTGGTAAATATCGAAATCGAAAATTTAGTATTTGATATTTGATATTTTGGTATTTAGGATGATACTTGATTTAAATTTTTTTAAATTTTTGGTATTAGGTATAGCTTTTGTTAATTAAAAAAATAATATCAAAATATGAATACCGTACCGAAATATATAATACGTTACGAAATACACATATTATTAACTATAACATGCTAATGTACATAATACTTTTCTTTGGAGCTAGTAGTAATGCCTATGTACTTCTTTAGAAAAATTGAGGAACAATATAGGCGGCAGATTTTGACTCTTATTCTCTAGGATGCCAAACAGCTTAACATAATACTTTTACGAATTTGGAGTAATTCTTCTCGTGTATTGAATTGTATTTGTTGGATTAGTCCTTGTTGTATTCTTTAAGTTCAGGAATTAGCTCTAAGCAAGTAATAAGACATTTTCAATGATTAAATTTATTTTTTTATGTACCTTTTTTCTCTCGATGGATTAATATTTGATGGTTTGAACAAAATTTTTATAAACGGTGCTTAACATATTTTTATTTTTATATTTGTGAGCACTTTAATTAAGAATATTACAGTCGATGACTCTATACATTAGTTAATATTTAAGCAGAACAAACCGAAGTTACTGTATCGAACAAATCGAAACCAAAAAGAGAAAAATCGAATCATACCGAATTTAATTAGGTACAGTATTGATATAGCATTGTAGGAAATCGAATTCTGAAAAATACCGAACCCAAATGTCTAAATATCGTACAGTACCGACAGACGAACACCCCTAATATTGTGTGGGATCCTTTCGTTCTTAATTACTAATGTTTTTGGACTCAAATTTAGAAATAATAAAAAATTTCGTAAAAAGCATGTTATCCCTCTTTATTTTTTTTTTTTGTTTTCCACCGATATTCGGTATCCATATTGGAGCTCGATTATATCCGGATTCACGCCGGATAGAGTTCCATTTGGGAGGAAACACTCCCTACCAAGAATTTTTCCATACTCAAAGCTCGAACACAAAATCTATGGTTAAAAGAGGAACAACCACGTCCTCTTCGCCACGTCCTTTTGGTGGTATCCTTCTTTATTTATCATATTGGCAGGAGCAGAATTAAGCTTCGAACATCGAATGATTGAAAAAATATGTACAGAAGTGTATTTTAATTTGATAAAAAGAAAAATTATACTAGTATTTGTTTTATTGACTAATAATTAAGGATGATGTCATTTAGGAAGATACAGTGTATTTTATTAAGCTTAAAACCTTCTTATTTCTTTGCTCACCGTTTATGGTAGATACTATATTGAATTTGACTTTTGAGATTTTAGATATTGGTCATTATGCTATCCATTTTTTCCCTTTTAATTTGCTGAATTTAAGATTGTGAAATGACCTACTGGGATTGTTTATACAACAAGTATTATTATGTCTTAGTTCCAAACTGATTGAGATTCATTATATAAATCCTAAATAATTTGTTGCGTTCCATTATAAAAATCAGTTTTACCATTTCTTGCTTTATAGTTTTGATCATAATCCATACAGTTTTGGATTATAATGAAAATTTACTAAGGTTCACTTAGGTGTTTACCCCCAAAAAAAAAAATTAAAATACTTTCTGAACATCTAATATATTCATGGCCTCCACTTAAGAGAGGTAAATCAGTTTGAATTCTAAGTTACTCATTCAACATAATTATCATTATCATCATTGCCATATTCAAATCAACTTTATTTAACTACCTTTTTCTTCTCTTTTCCTAGCAAAATGATAAGAAAGGTTGAAAATTAAATAATATTCTTATCTTTGTTCAATGCAAAATTTCTTTTCCTACTTACGTTTCCTACTTTACTTGTTTCTAATGCAAAGTGAAATCAATAAGTTCTTTTAATTTTATTTTTACATCAATCAATGTTTTACCAACCTGTTATATAAGTCTTTTATGTAGTAATAATTAATTTTATCATAAAAATAGTTTGGTGGATCCTCCACAATAAATTGAATGATATATCGAGTCAGTAACAACTCTAGATAAATAAGTGATTTACTACATATATGATAATATTAAATTATGAGAATCTACTATAATTAACTTCATGTAATTATTGTGGAGTCCACCAAACTTATGATAAAATTAATTTACTAAATATATAATAATATTATATTATGAAAATCTACTATAATTAATTTCATGTAATTCACGAAATCCTATACTAACTCTAATTGCGTTACCCGTATCTCTATCTTGCATGACATGAAATAATGTGCAGGATAGATTTAGCTAAATTATTTTTAGCAAAGAAGTTAGATATTAACGCCTTCTTGTGGAAAGAAAAAATATTAAATACAAAATCACAAAAATTAATGCATAATGTAGCTTAAAACGTTCATAAATCGGTTTCAATACCTAAATAATATGCAGGATAAATTTAGCTAAATTAATTTTAGCAAATAAGTTAGATATTAACGCGTTCTCGTGGAAAAAAAAAATTCAAATCCAAAATCACAAAAATTAATGCATAAAGTAGCTTAAAATGTTCATAAATCGGTTTCAATACCTAAATACACTCAGTGCAAAAATATAAAGTATAGCCGTACATTTAGATTTTAAGATCCAAAATCAACTAAAATAGAGTTTACTGGTGAAAAAGAACTTCGATTAAATTTTATAATCTAAAATAGTAACATAGTTTTTTTTTTTTTTTTTAAAAGTATCAAATCCAAATCCAAGTGGAAATTAATTAAATACATAACACCTGGATCAGATTATTTATTTTGTCTGCTCAAAAAGAAAATGTTAAATGTCAGTCTTGTCCTTGTAATTTTCACATAATTCCACACATATCACCTTTCCCTATCATCCACAGCTACTAGTATAGTACATTAAAACTAGAAGTCAATTTCTACCAAAAAAAAGTGTAACAACGCTCACAGTTATTTTCTTTTTTTCTCCCCCTCTCTCTCTCTCTCTTTCAACGCGTATGAATCCAATGCTCATACATTTTTGTCTGATTACCACATAACTCACAACCAAAAAGCAAAGCAAAATGCGAAAAAGAAAAACACCAATTTCTGCATAGTGTTGTGAGACAGGTGTGGGGGTGGTGGTGTCATAGTGACAGTGATGATGATATCTATATGTTGATGATGAACGTGGAGTTGAAAATCTGATTTAGGAAAAAGATTGATGAAAAATAAGACCAAGAAAAGAAACAAAAAAAAATACAAGTAGCAAAAGAACTTTTCCTATAGTGGGAAGCTCCATTTGTATTGGTCCCACCATTAGAATCCCAGGTGTCAAGAACTCTTCTTCTTCTTCATCAGCTTAATTGTCCACCACCCTAAAGGCCTAAACCCCTTTCTCTTTCTCTCTCTCACACACACACACAGTAGCATCTTTACTTTCCAGTTCCAAGTTTGCTTTTTTTTCTTCTTTTTTTCTTCTCCAACTTCTTTGGTCTTTAATGGCTGCACCACGGACCACAGCTAATTTTCTTTGTGTAAATACGTGGGTCGGTGTTTTAGTCATCTGGGGTTCTCTCTTTTTATCTTTTTGGTCGGTGTAGATACCCTTATAGCCAAAAAAGAAAAGTAAAAAAGAAGAGTTCTTAGTATTGAATTATTGTTAGGTGCTATACTTCCTCTTTCTTTGACCCTCTCTGGTTGATAAAATCCATTCCAATATAGTTTTTTTTAATATATCTGGTGTTATAAGAAGAAAAGAAAAAGATATTGTATTCTCTTCAACGTGCCAAAGGAGAAGAAATTGTCGTTCTGATTGTTACCTGTTTGGGTTACTCTTAATTGCATGATTCATGAGGCAAAAAGTTTCAATCTTGGTGAAAATCTCTTTGTGGGGGTGCCTCTAAATTGATTAAAAAGGTGATTTTTTTTTTCTCTCATTGATAAAAAAAGGGATTTTGGGTTTTCAAGTTTCTGCCGACAAAAAGTACAAAGAAGTGATCTTTGATGTTCTTTATGATTTGCTGATGCCACATTCTGTGTCTGAAACAGTTTTCTCAATAGTTGAAGGGCCATTTTGCTGGCAAAGAAGTTGGTTGGAGAAAAATTGAAGTTTTTGCTCGCTGTGTATAAAAATGAAGTGCTGAAGTTTTTGTAGCGGAGCCAAATTGCTTTCCATGTAATATTGTTTTTTTGTGGGAGATTGCACTGCCCTTATTGGAAGTAGTGTTAAAGATTGTTCTTGAAAAGGGAAAAAGCAAATTTTTGATTCGTTACCAACTAGGTAAGTCTACAGTTCCTTTAGCTTTACTCTGTTGGGAAACTTGTGGAGTTGAAGAGGGAATTGTTTTTTGGTTTTTATGTACACTTTGCTGCATATTTGTTGCCTTCTTCTTTGGTTGGTTCTCAAGGTTCCAAAATTTTGGTAAAAGTTTTCTGTTGTTTCCTTTTATCAACCCCTTTTCACTACTGCAATTGATATGATCTTGGAAGCATCTCCCGTTTCGCGTTAGTGATATTCCATATTTTGTATATAGAATTTTCATGATCCTTCCATTCTGTTTGTTGCAAACTTTTTATTGCTTTTGTTGGAAGAGATCTGAAGGCGAGTCTATTTAGAGAATGCAACATAGCCTAGTCCATTGGAAATGATAATTTGTTGTTTCTAACTAGGATCTTTATTGGCTATTTAGCTGCATTCATTTGCTATGGAGTCTATGTTGTTTCAATTCCCTTTCCTTGATTCAGAATCTTAAGGAGTTTCCAATTATATGTCCTTAATCTAAGTTCTTTTCTTCTTGACCAGACTTGAACAGAGAGACTATCGTAGTATCGACAATTGAATAGAGTGCACTGAAATTTAATAAGTTCCCAAACATGGCAAAGAGATCACAGCGACCCACTCTGAGATATGAGAAGGATCGAGCGGGTTGCATTTGGGGCTTGATTAGCATCTTTGATTTTCGTCATGGTCGAACCACTAGAAAGTTACTCTCAGATAGAAAGCGAGGAAGCAAACAAGCTGTTGGTAAGATATCTATTATCCTTACTCTTAGAGATGAATCTGTCTCTGTTCCTTGTTTGCAGCTTTGGTATTCTACCATCTGATGTCAATTCTCTCATCCCCTTCCTTCGTCCAACAAAATCACATTGTTTTGTCTTCTGCAGATTCTGCTTGTTCAAGCTCTATGCAGGAATTACCAGATCCCACTGACAATAGACTGAATATTGAGGTACGTTATGAGGCAACATTGTGACTGTATATTGAATATATAATTCTTTTGGAACAATAAGGCTTTGAAGACGCTTTAGCATTTACGCTGATTTCTAACATTTTTTGTTTATCCATATGCTGGCATGATAAAATGTATGGTATTGATGATTTTAGGATAATGAAGAAAGTGAGGTAGCAGTACCTGATCCTAGAACAAGTGTAAAGAAACTGATGGAAGAAGAAATGGTGAGTGAGCAAAGCCTGAAAAATCAGGGTAATGGCTCTGAAATAGATGCAGAGGAGTTTAATTCACAAAAATCATGGCGTGCAAGAAAGAACAGCAGGCGAACACGCAGACCAAGTAATACGCACTTTCATGATTTAGATGCTGACGGAAAATTGAGGTCTGAAGCACCTTATCATCAAGATTCTGGAGGGAAGGCCCTCGATGATC
This sequence comes from Nicotiana paniculata, assembly GCA_005239505.1. Taxonomy (NCBI): domain Eukaryota; kingdom Viridiplantae; phylum Streptophyta; class Magnoliopsida; order Solanales; family Solanaceae; genus Nicotiana; species Nicotiana paniculata. The sequence goes on along the minus strand of ML358023.1, from coordinate 64,968 downwards.
TGGACATTGTAATGGAAGAGCTGCGCCAGATTCATCAGAAAAATCATAAGTTTGTGAAGGTCCGCCAAGATTTACATAATGATCATAACAAGCAGTCAGATCAGACTCAGCCAGTTGTTGAAGAAAAGGTAAATGCAGCGATTGAGGTGTTTATAAATCAGAGATCAAGAAACAATAAACAATTGGGAGAAGATAACAAGACTCTCCAATCAAAAGAGTTTATGGATGCTCTGCAGACACTAAGCTCAAATAAGGAATTTATCTTGACACTCCTACAAAATCCAAATTCAAGGCTGTTAAAGCAAATCGGAAGTTTGGAGGATGCTCAGTTTGAGGAAAAACAGAAACCTAACTTGATTCCAGAATCTAATATGTCAAAGGAAAACCGAGTTCATGCAAAAACAGATGACGTCATAAACCACAAACAACGCAAATTTTTCAGGAGAAGGAGCAAGTCTCAAGAAATTTACCCCCCAATGGAAGATGAGACACCCCGACCTTCAAGTAAAATCGTTATTTTGAAGCCTGGACCAGCGGGCTTGCAATCACCGAGTGCTCAAACCAATGTTAACACTCCAGTGCACTCGCAATATGCAGAGAAACGTACAATGCAGGGTGAGAGAAACACATCCCAGTTCTCATTCACAGAAATTAAAAGAAAACTCAAGCATGCAATGGGAAAGGATCGTCAAGGGATCTCACAGGAAGGAATCATCCGCAGATTTCCATCTGAGCAGATGAAGTGGAGTAACAGTGAAAGAGGGATCTCTGGAGAAAATTTAGGATGGAGTTCTCCGAATAGAGACCATTTTTATACTGAAAAATTTGCTAAATCTCCTCTGGGCATCAAGAGAGGGGATAAGATCATCAAGTCTAAAGGTGTTGAAGCAGTCCCACCGACTGAGGAATCTGATTTTCCCAGGCCAGGAATGCCCAGCATCTACATCGAGGCAAAGAAGCACCTTCTAGAGATGCTAGACAATGAAGATGAGACAACAACGGTGAGTAGTGGACAGTTGCCTAAATCCTTGGGGAGGATACTTTCATTTCCCGAGTACAACAGTTCACCTGGCTGCAGTCCGAGAGGAAACAGCAAGGATAGTATGCTACCTTCCCAAATGAGGGAGCCTCTTACTGACCCTATACAGGGAGCCAATGATGACAGACTTCAGTACGACCATGTTACGGGTCCAAGTCCGTCCACCCAAGGCTTAGAGATGGAATCTAGCTGTTCGGACAAGTATCCTAATGAGTGCACCAATCTAGAGGTTCCACGTGAAAATGGGAACACACTGGATGAAGACGTGGCTTCAACTGGTCATACAAGTCCTGAAGGTGTTCTTCTTGATCATCTCTTGAATTTAGATAACATTTCATTTGTCAGTTCAATGTTCGCCAATTTCAATCTATTATCATGTAATCAGTATCTAAGTCATTGCAGGAGATCTTACTGAAGAAACTATCAAAACCAGATGCCAGGAAGAAGATGAAGTCTTGAGCGCTCTTTCTGAATTAGGTAGCTCTCCAATTGACAGAGACATCCAAATTGATGGTGATGCTACCAATGCAGTGGGTGATGCAAGTTCTGCCCAGGGATTTGAATTGTCATTTGACTGCTTAAAAGAAGTAAGTAGCGATTGCTAAGTATGTCTGTTGCCTACTTTTTGGTATTACCAGTTTGCATCCCTCGCACGTTGTAATAACAGAAACTGTGAAATTACATGTTTATTATATCAAAAACTTAAACAAAAGTGGTGATATTCAAATAAGCTACTCACTGGAATATCACAGAAAAAATGAATTGTCTGTTGTTGTTGTTGTTGTTGTAGAGCTTTATCATGATAGTACAATTTTGTTTCCTTCATCCTCTAATCTTCTATTAAATTCTTATCATTTTACAAACGGAAAAGGTATTAACATTTGTATTTTGCATGATAAGTCTTGTTTTAGAAAATAAAAAGTCCAAGTCAGTATCCGCATACAAGTTTTATAAATTTAGATCAATAAGAGTTAGATTTAAGAGTGTGAACTCAAAGTACTATCAGCAAATCAATTCAATTTTTTCTTTGCAGTATGCTAATATGTAAGTTCTGTACCAACCAAATTCAAACATTTTTATCTCATACTCCAAGGATAAAAGAATGTTTAACCCGTTGCAGTTTTCCAGGATGTGTATTAAAAGATTGGAGCACAACTACTGAAACACATTTTTCTGTATAATTATGACTTTGCTAAAAAGTTAATTTAAACTTCTAATGAAATTTATTCTATCTTTGAAGATGATTTTTTTTTGTGTGTGTGTGTGGAAGGTTATGATAAGCTCACCGAATACTTGAGTTTTTCCCATTGTTTAATAGAATTTTATTACCTGATAAAAAAAACTCATCGAACACTAGCTTGAAAGAATGAGCCCTTTCCATTGGTGCTACAATATCTATAATCTTCTTCTGCTTTACTTCAGGATCCATCTGGGAAGGATCAAACTCTATCTTCTCCACCAGTTTCACCTGCACGCCCTTCAAGCCCTAGGAAAGCTGAAGATCCTAACAGTGTAGTTGATAGAATGGAGCGACCTAGTCCCGTCTCAGTGCTTGAGCCATTATTTGTGGAGGATGATGTCAGTCCTGCCAGCACTATATTCCGACCAGGTTAACCTGTTTTACCAAGAGTTTGCTTAAACCATGATCTATCATTTTCTTATATGCTCACCTAACTGAAATGTAGCTGTTCACATGTGTACAGTTGATACAGAAATTCAACCACGGAAAATCCATTTTGAAGAACCAGTGTCTTCCATCAGTGAACAAGTGTGTCCAACAGTTTGTTTTGAAAATGAAGAATCCGCTTTTGAATATGTAGAAGCAGTTCTTCTAGGTTCAGGATTAAATTGGGATGAGCTTCTCTTGAGGTGGCTTTCGTCTGACCAGGTTCTTGATCCGTCATTATTTGACGAGGTAGAGTTATTTTCAAGTCGATCTTGTCATGATCAAAAGCTCCTTTTTGATTGTGCAAATGAAGTTCTTAAAGCAGTCTGTGACCGCTATTTTGGCTGTCACCGCGGAGTGTCACTCGGTAAACATAACATTCGACCTGTTCCAAAAGGGATGGACCTGATAAATGAAGTATGGGAAGGAGTAGAATGGTATCTTCTCCAGTATTCAACGCCTCATTCTTTGGACCAGCTTGTCAAAAAAGACATGGAAAGATCAGGGACATGGATGGATCTCCGGTTGGATCTTGGACATATCGGTGTTGAGATGGAGGAGATTATTCTGGAAGAGTTAGTGGAGGACACAATTTTGAGCATATCTAGTGATACTTTGGAGCGTGAAGAAGATGCTCTCTTCCCAGCCAAGAATGAAATTGACAGTAGCGTGGACCAGTGACCGACCTGTCTCTCTCTTGGGACTAAGAGAAGACTTCCCTAGACTCTAGATAACGACGTAGACCATGCAGCTCTTGCGAGACGCTACTTACTTTTATGACACATAACAGACTTTCATGCAAAAGCTAGCAAATAAAGAGTGTGGACTCCAGGGATGACGGAACTCCTCTTTGATTTAACTGCTTTTTAAGATATCAAAAGTTAGTTCCTCCTGGAGAATCTCATAACCCAGTCGTGACCTGATAATGACCGGGGTTCTAATAGATGTAGAATGTGTGGTTTTCTGGTTTTGTTAATGTGTGTTGTACCTTCATATTTGGATTTCTTTACTTTTCTTTTTGCTGGCAGATTGGTTTTGGAGGCTTTGGACGTTTGACACAGGTCACTCTTTTTTGGTCCATCTTTTATGTTTTATTCTTGGATAGATTTTTCTCTTGCAAGTACAAAGTGATTGTAACTGAAAATAACTTTGAAGTAGGAAAAAAGAAAATAATACATTGACATGGTTGTTTGTATCACTCTATGATAGCCTAAGTATGCTTGAAGCTACTGCTGTCAATTCGTTTCAATTTGGACAAGTCATATCTTGGTATCTCGAACCCAAAGAATTGCAAAAATATGACACTTATTGGGGTGGCCTTTAACTTTTGAACCCCGTTTGCCCCATGAGCAAGCGAGGGGCAACACTAGTTAAAGTTTTGCCCATGGGACAAGCGGAGACAAAAATGCAAGGCCGTCCACTTCGAGGGCTATCTGTGTACTTCACCCTCTCGAACAAGAGTTGCAAAAGGGCTTTTCGAACTCATGAAAAAGATATTTACTGTTGTAAGAGAGTGAAGGGGCTGTTGACTTGTAGATGGTGAAGCACCATTCTGTTTCATTCTTTTAACATGGAAAAAATTAAGAATACTATGGACATTTCTCAGGATTATGGTAATGTAGCACATGACATGAGAATATGAATTTCACACAAGCAAGTGTTTGCAGCTAGATGAAGAATATGTTTTAGCATGAGATGGTAAAAAACATATTCCCTGGGTGCCACCCTCCTATTCCAACATCCACAAGCAAGTGTTTGCAGCTAGAAAATCAAAGCAAGAGGGTAAAAGTGAAACAACAAAAAGCAGTAATTATTAGACTAATTACTCTTTCCTGATTTAATGCTCACTAGAATACACTTCAAAGGAGAATTCAGAACACCAAATATAAGGTGCCCTCTGCATGTTTGAGCATGGTGTCAAAAAAGATATCCTTTGCCATTAACCTCAATTAAGAGCAAGAGCAAGAGCAAGAATGAGAGGTTGACATGTTTTCTAAATACATTGTCACCAAAAGCACAGGCCGGATGCAGAGGAGTGGTGAGAGGGAAGAACATTATTGAGAAATAAACATCATAATAAAATTTGTTACTCTTACAGAGAACTAGAACTCTAAGTCAGCTACTCAGAACTCAAAACATTTCTCTTAACTGGAGACCGAGACATCAAGAGAACGGCACCTTGCAAAATGGCAACAAGAAGATGACGGCTTCGAACAATACTAAAGGAAAACTATAGCACATCTCGAAGTATTCATTGCTAGATAATGCGAAGTCACTTCTTCTTCTTCTTTGCTTGCAGAGACGAGGGCAAAGCCGCAGGCCTCTTCTTGGTAAACGCTTTTGTTTTGCTTTCTAATTCCTCGTCATCGCTTTCTTCATCAACTTTCCCGTCTTTGGCAGAAATTGTTGATGCTTCAGAGCTCTTCAATTTTTTTCTTTTCTCAGCATCCAATTTAGCACGTAATTTTCTTTCCGCGGGGTCATTTGAGAGTACAGTTTGAGATTGACGTGGAACTGCAGCACCAATTCCAAGCCTACAAGGACCTAAGAAATTAACCCCAGGAATTTCAACAAAATATAGCCATGTCGAAGAAGAATTTACCTAGGTGGACGACTCTCTAGAACCACATTATTTGGCTTAGCATCATCTGAAGAGCCCATATTGTTAACCCATTGTTCAGCCTGCAAATGAGTCACATATTCACACCATAGCATTATTAACGAAAACATGAATAATAGTACAGCCAGTTAAGGTACCTAGACGACTTCACGAATGTTGCTCCAGTTACTTACATAGGGAAAAGAAAATACGTTGTGGGAAAGTAGTTGAGTAACATGATATGAATACCAAGTTAACTTGAGACTATGAAATCATGAACTGTTAGTTAAAAAAAGTAGATGAAAAAGTGCCAAGTTCCCAGCTTTCTTTTGATTTACTAACCCATTTTTACAAAAGAATGCTAAGATAAACATCGTTGCCTCATAACCTGATAAAAGTAATTGTATCTCCTACTTTAGACCAGTTAAACCAGAACTTTATGTATGCTACAGATCAAAACTTTCTATCTTTAGTGCCTATGCATCTTACACTTGAAGAGTTACCGTTCAAAAAGTTAAAACTGGACATATAACCAATTATACACGTCTGACTTCCATCATAGATAGTCTAAGAAAGGAACACTTACCAATTTGAATGCCCTGTTCAACACAACCAATTGAGAATGTGAAGTTTTCTTTGATGCCTCTTCTGAACCGATTGTCATTTTAAACCACCTAATCATCAATCATAATTGCACAACATTACAACAACTAATTTAAAACCGAGTACTTCTACCTAAACAGGAAGAGGAGAAGGAAACGATACCAGGTAAGATACAACAGTGGAGGCCCTATAAGTTACTTTGCAGTGGGTTCTAGACCACAACCAAAAAAAGCTCTTCTTTACCTGTAAAAACATGACGACATTCTCAATGAGGAATCAAGAATACTCACAGCAACACTGTCATCACAAAAAATCCATATACGGCAAACATTGAAAACCTGCACCTTCCGTCTCCTCTCCTTCTTAGTGTTGATTTTAATTCTATGCAAAATTTGGATTTTCTTTGATATATCTGAACTGTCATGTAGCCAAATCCTTAGATTACTAGTGTTCCCCTAGTTTTATTTGAATCCCAATATGTTTGCTTTCTTTGAATCTTGTTTTAGGTGCATCAACAAGTATGTATCTCCAGACTCTGAGAAGGCAAATGTTGCAGATTTCCAAATTCTGAAGCCAGGTTCCCCCACAACAACAACACACACGCAAAAGAAAATCTTCTTTCTTTCTTTTCTATGGTTTATAAAAGAAAAGAACTTTTCTGATACCAATTATTTAGCAAATGAGAGGAAAGAGCCACAAACAAGAAGGGTGATCCATTTGCCACAGCATGTGAATACCTTTTTTCTTTGATAAGTAACTCAACTTTATTCATCTAGCATCCAGTAGAAGTGTAGGATCCCTTTTACATTGATAGAACTAAAGATGTATGGAGCTGAGTAGCAGCTGTATGGACATCAGGGTTTGTCGGACGTGGACATGAAGACATAAAAATTTAAAATAAAGGGAAATGATACAAGCGGTGCGCAATATCATGTCAAAATTGTAATGCCTAAAAATAAAGAGAATCCGCTAGAAGTGAACTATTATCAAATGGGTCATATTATGTTCCGAAAATACATCACGAGCTTATAAAAGATCAAACCTTCATATCTAGATATAAAAACAAGAAGAGGAAAAAAGTGAAGACTCTCAGAGACTTAACTAAAAAATAAAACAATCTGGAATCACCAACGAAAAAATCCACTTGCACTCCTAGTAGTTGATAAGATATTAAGAAGTAATGACAGGCATTAAGTCTAACAAACTCAAGAAGCCTTAAACTTGGGGG
>ML358023.1:0-57813 GCA_005239505.1 Nicotiana paniculata | reverse complement strand
CGTGGTGTAGTTGGTTATCACGTCAGTCTAAGTTTCCGCCCTTACTAATGAAATTTATTACCCTATAAAAAAAAGCCTTAAACTAAGGGATAAGTGAGTAATTAAATCAGTCACCTATGCCATATTCCAAACTAGTTCATGATATGAATTCTCTGTACCCCATTCCGCTTTGTTAAGGCCCTGTGGGCACGTTCTAATGAGAACTTTATTCAAATGATAGACTACTTTTACACCGGTTCTGTACAATTGCAACACTCTCTTATCCAAGCTTGGGATGGATACTTTATGAAGCTCACACAGGAAGATTTCAGGTAATATACTTAAAAAAGAACAGGTAAAAGAAGAAGTGTGATAGTCAATACTCCTAATTTACTCAGGTTTTCTTTTCTTTCTTTTTTCCAATCTAGAACAACCAGCAATGCAAGAGAAGATAACAGAAAACTTCAATTGCAGCAGAGATATAACAAAGATAGTGCAGAAACACAATACATGAATGCTTCACAACAAAAGTAACTATAATCTGCTATTTCAGAATCCTCATTCCCTGTATACAAAATAAAACACCAGCTCAAGAATTCTTCACAGGAAAGCTGACAATAATTTGCTTCTTTAGCTATCCCTATGGCTACTAGTCTGACAACTTTCTCATCATTTTTTTTATTTTAAAAAGTTTGTTTCTTTAGAGTTCTGGAACTCCCAATATATCCGACATAGAAAATTAAGTGTGTATGATATCTCAAACAAGAAACTTAACACAGGGTATAAGTGTTACATTTTGGCCTCGAGACATGAAAGAATTAACAAATTGATAAGAGGGCTTTGTTCTTTTTAACCTAATGAGTGAGGAAAGTAAATAATTGGTGAAGAATCAGAAGTGAAGATTTGGTACATACTATATTGAATCAGCTGAAGAACTTGTTAAGCATAAAAATGAGTACCGATCATCTAATCCCCATTTAACAAAATTAAAATTCAGGCATCGAAACAGCATGAGTAGTTATTATTGTATATTTGCTAACCTTTCAAACTATCAATATTCTTGCTCTTTGGCAGCTGGGGGAGGAGTGATTGGAACCCTTGGGGAATTATGGAACTCTGTTAGAAAACTCCCGCAGATGAGAACAACACACATCAACGGATATGGTTGCGATTGCGACAGCGATAGCAAGGCGGAGGCGGAGGAAGAGGAAAGAGTTGCAGAGGGAAGCCGGCGCAGAACACTCTTCAATGGTCGACGAAATTTGCGTTTTTGGATTCGTATAATACTTTTTTTCTTTTTTTACATAAATCGGCTGTAATGCGCCTTATAAGTCGCATTAGATACGCAATTTATAAGTTGGATTCAGAAGCTATTTATAATTTGCATTACTTGATTGCAATTTATAAGTCGCAATAATCAATTACAATTTATAATCGTATTAATTCTTGCGATTTTATACGTTGCATTTGGTGTGCGATTGTCGAGGGCGGTTTATGCCACAGTCACAAGTATGATTTCTTAAAGGCTTGTTTGGATGGTTTTTACTTATTATATTATATCATATTATTATTTTATTTTGATTGTTACTTGAATTTTATTATATCGTATAGTTAACATTGTTATTACGTAATGACGAAAAGTGTCACTTTATGTAACGATCGATTTAGTTTGGTCGCGTTAGCTAATCTTTTTTCTCTCATCTTGTTCTTTCTTATTATTAAACGGTCTGTTTTATCCTTTATATTATATTTTTATATAATAATTATACCTCGTATTTTTTTTTCTTTATAATATTGCAAGTTTATTCTTTATATTATTGGTGCATAACATCATGAAACGATGATAAACAATACAATCTATCCAAACATTGTATACATCAAAACGATACAGTACAGTGTCACACCTTATTTTTACGGGAAAATGAGTTTTTCCAATTAAAGTGACATTATTGAAGAGGGATATTAATTTTTTAGAGTCGCTACTTGGAATAATTATTTTCGGTGCTCCAAGTCACCTTTTATTTTAAATCCCAATTCAAGGAAAGTTTGACTCTGTTTAAGTTTGCGAAACACATAAGACCGGGAAGGAATTCTGTTAACATGAGAGGTGTGAGGAATTTCGTGATTTTAGCACGGTCTCTTTACGATTGTACTCAGCTTAATTATCAGATTACTACATGTTTTAAACCTATGTGTATTTTAACTCTTTACCGCCTTTATTGTATTTTTATTATATTTTTGTATTTATGGAATTATTTTAAAACAAGTTACGATGTCGTACACTTATCGTATTATATATATCGTAAATTACGCCACGTAAAATGTACCCGCAATTTACAACATAATTATTTTATTATTATTTTGAAATTATGAGATCAAGGCACGCGAACGCACACTGTCAAAGTTATGCCACGAGAACCGTAAATATAACTATAACAAATTATTAATTAATCATGCCTACAGCAAGCTACACACATTCATAGGTTGTTTATCTCTTAATTTTGTGACGTTGTGACAAAGGTCCAGAAGTTATGGAAAAAGTTACACATATTTATATTATTCAAATGAGTTAGATAAACTCTGTTACTTTCACAAAATTATAAAATAGTTACACCCTTACCATCCTACGTCTGAAACCCATGTGAATTTGATTAGTCTTAGAGATCGTTCAACTGATCTAAGGAGGGGGTAGTGGTCTGTTTGATGTGAATGGAGGATAAAAAAAAAGAATTTTTACATTTCTATATACTATAGGAAATTATATTACCCTCCCTACTCAAGTTTTACTATAATTACATTTTATATATCCAATTACTATTTATATATATTTTAAGGGAATTAATTATATTAATTAGTGTCCTAAAATAACTCTATCGTATATTCTCACTCCCCCCATGTTTCTCTCTCCACATCCCAGCCCCCTCACCACGTATCTCACCCACGATTTTCTCTGCACTCACCTACGATTTTCTCTTCACAAAACTCAGAAATCCTTCATTAACGCCTTTTTCATCTCTTCTTCAAAAACCAGACGAAATTTTTACTCTTCTTCAAAGTTCCTACCTTCATTAACGTCTCTGATTAGCTTGATTTTCAATGAAGAAGAAGATATCTTCAAAGAACATCCCTAAAAAAGATAAAGAAGCAGATGTTCCTTCATTTGATTTGAGTTTTTTCATTCACCCAAAAAAAGCTTCAAAATTAGCTCATGCAAAAGAAGAGAACAAGCCCAGGCTTTTCCCTCGTGAAGCTAGGGCAGAAGCTCGAACAAAGCAAAATCACGATATTGATGCTGGTGAATCGTCGAGGCCTGTCAAATCTGCGAAAAGGAAAAGGAAAAGGAAAGAGATTGATTTCGATGATGATTTCGTCGAAGAAGAAGCGGTCACTAAAGTTGCAAAAAAAGTTAGAGTGTCTCCTAATGTAAAAGCTTCAAAAAAGAAGAAAGTTAAAAAATCTCCTAAAATTGTTCCCCAGCGGTCATTGGTGAAGGTAAGAATTTATTAGTTTCAACATTAGCTTTTTTTAAAAGGCTACAATATTTTGTTCTCATTCTTAGGAACCTATATAATTTGTGCTTTTGTAGTTTATAATAATTTTGTCTACATTGTGTAGATTTGTTGTAGATTTATAATTCCTGATTGCAGATACATTTGTTAAATAAATGTTTGCCTCATTTTGACTTTGTTTAAAGATTGTAGAAATATTATAAAGAATTATAGTTATTTTATTTTCTATTTTTAACTTTGTTATGTAATTGTAGCTATATTGTATTAAAAATATCGATATTTTATTTTTTAGGTTTGAGCCTTTTTTTAATAAGAGATTTTTACTTTTGGTGCATAATGGATTTTTTTTTGCACCTCATAATGTTGATTATGGGGTCGTTAAGCTTCAGACATTATCTGACCCCAGTATTCTTGGCCAAATCAAAGATTTATTGTCTACAAATGGTTTAAAGCTTTTCAAGAAGACATGTTCTGGTTATTTGCTTTCATTGCTCAGAATATGTATGCAAAATCAAGAAATTCATCTTCTAATGAAGTATGAATTGAATGCATCTGATTCTGACTATTTTTCAGCAGAGATAAAAGGTCAGAGGTTGAATTTTGGCTTGAGAGAGTTTGCCATGATAAGTGGTCTGAGATGTTTTACGGACGTGACAGACTTGGTTACACACCTACGTATGACAGTAAAATAATGAGAAGTTATTTTCCAAACAAGAAAAAAGTTGAGAAGTCATACTTAAAATAAATAGTAACCAGCAAAAGTTGGGTGAACGACGAGGATGCAGTCAAGTTATGTATTATATATCTCATATAATTCTTCCTCTGTCCTTCAGACAAAGACAATACAGGGTTGGTAGACCATTTTAGGTTTTATTTGGTGGACTTGGGACAGTATGCGAACTACGCATGGGGCAGTGATTCTAACAAACAGTTGCTTCAGTCTGTTAGGCACAAGATCAATCCTTCTGTTCATTTTTATGCCATTCGAGGATTTGCACTACCTATGCAAATATGGTTGTATAAGTGTTGCTCTACCGTCAACACTGATATAACTACAAGGTTTACTAATTCCATTTCTCGCATACTTAGCTGGTCAGCTAATAAGGACAAGATATGGTTATCTGCAATTGAAGATAGAATGATCAATCCTGAATGGATCAAGGTAAATGATTTTTACTTATGAGGAGACAATTTAATACAAATTATCTATAACTTTTTTATATATATTATGTCTAAGTCAAGCTCATTTCTTTTTTCCACTTAGTTCACCAACATAATTAAGCACCTGAAAAGCTTTCTAGATTGTCTTTGTCTAATAAAGTTGAATACATACTTGAAGAAGTTGAACCCAAGTCCGAAGCTCTGAAAGATGTTGTTTCTCCCTCGGGACACAAACATTCAATTGGAATAGAAGACAAGAAAGCTATTCTGAAACAAATTAAAAAAAATTAAGAAAAGATGTTGACAAGGTAACATATATTCATAATCTTGGATGGTTTATTTAATTTATGTTAAGCCAATTTTTTCATTCACTCTCTATATTTTAATATGTAGGTTTGTTTAGATCTTGGTCTTTCAAGAAATATGTTTTTAAAGAACTAGGTAGCATTCGACTGCTACTCAATGACTCAATCAAGGCTGTTTTGCAGGCGATAAACAGTCAAAAGGATAACATTGATGCGAAGGTAATATTTGAAATATATTCATTTAACAGCACAATTTTTAACACCTCTAATTTTATATTGTCGTTCATAAAGTATATATCCTAACAAATTTAAAGATTGCAGTTTGCTGGGAATTCTACAAAAATTGTTGAGCAATCAAAAGAAAAGAACAATCAACTTTTTTCGTGCAGTAGTGATAAACCAGTGCATGCCAACAAAAGTAAAACAGGTATGTACAATTACGCTAGGAAGAAGCAAGATACTGGTGCAATTAATGAGAGCGAGGTGACTGACAGATTAGCAAGGAAGAAAGGTGCACCAGCTGTGAACGAGATAACACAAGTTCTGAAGAAGAAGAAGAATTAGTTGTCATTTTCTATAGGGAAAATGTAGTTAAATTGTTTAATTGCAGTTGATTTTGTAGAAAGGTTGTAGACAAATTGTTACTTATGAACAAGTTTGTTGAAGTTTACTTGTAGCAGATTTGTGCTACAATTATTTTACCCTATGTTTTGTTATTTTATCCAGGATACTAGTGTTAACAATAGGAAACATTCTGTTGTTTTTATCTTCATTGGTTGAAAGTTATTAGTACTTGATCTCATTATTGTTAGCATATAACTCTTTTAGAACTTAATTATTATGTAGTTATTCTGTCAACTCCAGATTATGTAGTTATTTTATAAAATTTGTGTAGATAAATTGTAAGAATCATTAATAACTAATGATTTTTGCTAAAGATAATTAAATAATTGTGTATTATTGATACAAATCATTCATAATCCAATCAAGTTATGAAAGTCTGAAATCAATATAGAATAGTAATTAAACAAAAAAAATTTAAACCAACTACATTAAGAGTTGCAAACCTTTCATCATAGGAAACTATTTTTACTCAATTTATCAACACAATTACACTTCAACTATAATTCTCCTGAACACCTCAACATTTTTTATCAAAATTGTTGACTATATCAAATTTTATTTCTTCTTGGGAGCATGTGATGACCCAAAAGGTCATCTTGTGTAAATTTAGCAAAACATGTGTTCCGAGGCCCCGAAAGACTCCGTTAATCTCACCTCGAAGTGCGTGCACATCCCGAGCGCATAGCCGGGAAGTCTTTATGTGGAAATGTATTGAACAATTAAATTTATGATAATTAATGGAATAAAGTTGACTTTGGTCAATATTTTTGGTAAACGGACCCAGACCCGTGATTTGACGGTCCTGGAGGGTCCGTAGGAAAATATGGGACCTGGGCGTATTTTCGGAATCGAATTCCGAGGTCCCAAGTCCTAGAAATGAATTTTTAAAGAAAAATTGTTTTATGAAAATAAGAAAGACTTTTGAAAATGAACTTTGATGTGAAATATGTGTTACCGAGCCTGTATATTGGTTTCGGAGCCCGGAACAGGTTCGATATGAGTTATGTGAGTTATCTGTAAAATTTGGTAAGAAACGGACTTGGTTTGACGTGTTTCGGATCAAAATCGGAGAATTTAGAAGTTTATGAAGTTTGAGAAAATTCTATAGATTTTGGAGTTTAATTCATTGTTTTTGATGTTATTTTGATGGTTATATTACTCGAATAAGTTCGTAGGATGATTTTGAAGTCGTGTGTATATTTGGTTTTGAGCCCCGAGGGCTCGAGTGAGTTTCGGGTAGGTGTCCGGGTGCAAAAGAGTTAGAAAAATCTGATGTTCTGTTGTTTCCTGATGTTCTGTGATTTACTCTCCGCGATCGCGGCGTAACTCACGCGATCGCGATGTGTTTATGGCTATTGGGAAATTACCCTACGCGAACGCATGGTCTGGATTGCGATCGCGGAGCCTGGGGGCAGTACTCTATGCGATCGCGAAGGGCCACACGCGAATGGGTAGTGCAAATGCGGGCTGGGGGCTGGGTGCTATTTTGCTCACTGCGAGCTCGACCTCCGTGTCGCGATCGCGATAGTCTATGTTGGTATACTCTGCGATCACAATTCCTTCTTTCGCGATCGCGATGGTCTAGATCCAGTACCCTGCGATCGCATGTGACATGTCGCGATTGCGTAGGGAATTTTTGCCCAGCTATTTAAATGCTCAAAACAGAATACCCATTACGGGATTTTCATATTTTCACCATCTCCTTCTTCTCCAAGCCCCATAGCCGAGTTCCAAGCTGCCCTTCCTCCATAACCACTTAGGTAAGTGATCTTAACTCTAGTTTCTTCCATTTTCCTTCATCAATTACTAAATTCTAGGCCTAAAAACATGAAATCAAGGGTAGAAATTGGGGGTTTTGGGTAGAGTTAGGGATTTTGGAAATTTTGGGAATTCAACCTCATTTTGGGGTCATATTTCAAAATAAATTGTATATTCGGGTTCGTGGGAAAATGGGTGATCGAGTTTTGGTCCGAACCTCGAGTTTGGACCCAGCGAGCCCGGGGTTGAATTTTGGTATTTTTGGAAGAATTATGGGAAATATATAAATAGGCTTTGGGATTGAGTTATTGAATTATTATTGATGTTATTAAGTTAATTATGTCTAGATATTACTGTTTCGGAGTCAGATTCAAGAGGAAAGGTTGTGATTGAGGCTTGACTTGCATTCTTGGAGCCGAGGTAAGTGTTTGGCCTAACCTTAGCTTGAGGGAATAGGTATAGAGTCTTATTTGCTATGTGTAATTCATGTCCAATATATAGGTGAGGTGACGGGTACCTATATGTTGTGGTCAAGCATGCCCGTAAGTCGATTTTGATGAGTTGTTTAATGTTCTTTGATATTCTTCGTCTTGTGAATTATTAGGAACCTTGAAAGTGGTACCTTGAGGTCACTTCATGACGTTTATTGACTATGTGGTCGGTCGAGGATTTTTTTACTTTTGACATTATACTTCTGAGTGAGATTAGTTATAGCTGAGTCCCTTGCCGGAATAGTAGAATTTTGTTGATTATTTCTGAACATTTGAAATGTTGTATTGTTAAACTTTCATATCAATTGTTGCTTTTACACTCACCATGCACGAGGGAACATTCCGTGCTGAGTGATTATTATTTATGCACGAGGGAACATTCTGTGCCAGTGATTATTATTTATGCACGAAGGAATATTTCGTGTCGATGATTATTATTTATGCACGAAGAAACATTCTGTGCCGATTGATTATATTTATGCACGAAGGAACATTCCGTTCCGATTGATTATTATTTATGCGCGAGGGGACATTCCGTGCTAATTGATTATTATTTATGCGCGAGGGGACATTTCGTGCCGTGTTTATGATATATATATGCACGAGGGGACATTCCGTTCCGTGATTGTGATGTTTTATGCACGAGGAGACATTATGTGCCATGTTTATGTTGTTTATGCACGAGGGGACATAACGTCTCGTTTCTTTTCACTGTTTAATTCGTGTTGTCAATCCGCGTTATTATTTTCGGATATTTTAGACTGTTGTTTCATTTCCGTCATTTCAGTATTTGCTATCTTTTATCCCCAACATGTTCTTCCCCATAACTGTATTCTTGTTTATTTTTCTACTATACCAATAAGCTGCACAAGTACAATTTGTTGTCGTGTCCTAGCCTCGTCACTACTTCGCCGAGGTTAGGCTCGGCACTTACTCAGTACATGGGGTCGGTTGTACTGATGCTACACCTGCACTTCTTTATGTTGTGCAGATTACGCAGCCGAACCCAGTGGACATCGCTAGTGGGAGTGTCCTTCAGTCCATTCCAGACGACACCGAGGTAGTTCCGCATGGCGTTCGTGGATCTCGGCGTCCCTGTCTATCTTTCATTCTGTCATTTATGTGTTTTCCAGACAGATACATCACTTTATTTTCAAACTGTTGTTTTTAGTCAAATCTTAGACTGGTTCGTGAGGTTGTGACTCCACTTCTGAGTTGTACCTAAAGGGATTTCTGCGTTATTAGCTATTTTTATTTACAATTATGTTAATGCTTCCGCACTTTATTTCAATTATCTAGTCAGTGTTTGTTATTTTCACTTGTTAATAACTCAATTCAGTTAACACGTTGGCTTGCCTAGCGGGTGCAACGTTAGGCGCCATCACGGCCTGAAGGTGGGATTTCGGGTCGTGACAAGTTGGTATCAGAGCACTAGGTTGCTTAGGTCTCACAACTCACGGACAAACTTGGTAGAGTCTGAGGGATCGGTACGGAGACGTCTGTACTTATCCCCCAGAGGCTGCAAAGTTAGGAATAACTTCACTTTTCTTCTTTTTTGTCGTGCGATTTGAATTCTAAATGCTAATTGAGTTTCGATTCTATTCTCTCGTAGATGGCGATAACGCGTGCTTCCTCATCGACCGATCAGTAGCCCGATTCTCCTGTTGCAGCTCCTACGAGGGGCCGAGGCCGTATTAGAGGCCGAGGCAGAGGCAGGGCTCAGCCCAGAGCAGCAGCCTCAGTAGAGGACCCACAGGTAGAATTTGTCGGTGAGGGTTCCTACTCGGACAGTTTCAGTTGGACCAGCTCAGGTCCCAGAGGGGTTCATTTCCACCTCGGTGCTTCTGGGCGCTCTAGTCCACTTAGTGGGACTCATGGAGAGTGTGGCTCAGGCCGGTCTTCTTCCTACTGCACCAGCCGTCTCTCAGGCTGGGGGAGGGACCCAGACTCATTCTACTCGCACACCAGAGCAGCTAGATCCTCAGTTCCAGACTCCGGTACCTCAGACGACTAGAGTAGATCAGTCGGGCATTATGGCCGCGGCAGTTGAGGGAGCAGCTATGTCAGCAGATGCTTTATGGAGATTGGATAGATTCACCAAGTTATTCACTACTACATTTACTGGTGCACCATCAGAGGATCCTCAGGATTATTTGGACAACTGTCATGAGGTTCTTCGGAACATGGGCATAGTAGAGTCCAATGGAGTTGATTTTGCTACTTTTTGTCTTTCGGGTTCCACCAAGACTTGGTGGAGAGACTATTGTTTGACCAGGTCAGCTGGGTCTGCACCATTGATTTGGGCTCAGTTCTCCGAGTTATTCGTGGGGAAGTTCCTTCCAGTTACTCAGAAGGAGGATCTTCGAAGGCAGTTTGAGCGCCTCCAGCAGGGATCTATGTTTGTCATTCAGTACGAGACCAGGTTCATCACTCTAGCTCGACATGCCATTATGATACTCCCCAATGATCATGAGAGAGTGAGGAGGTTTATTGAGGGTTTGGCTCAGCCCATCAGGCTTCAGATGGCCAAGGAGTCAGGTACTGCTATTTCATTCCAGGATGTAGCCAATGTGACCCGGAGGATTGAGATGATTATGTCACAGGGTGGTGGTCAGGGGGCTGACAAGAGGCCCCGTCACTTTGGTCATGTTAGTGGAGCCTCATATGGGGGCAAGGATTCTTCAGGCAGAGATCATCCTCTCGGACCCTATCAGTTGGCACTTCAGGTAGCTCACAGTGCACCGCCAGCTCGTATTGGTGCACCACCAGCACCTATCAGTGCACTGCCGCTTCAGAGTTTCCAGGGTGGTTATCAGGGTCAACAGGTCCAGTTCCAGAGTCAACAGCCACATCAGCAGAGGCCTTGTTATACTTGCGGTGTATTGGGGCATATTTTCAGGTTTTGCCCCCGAGGTTCTTGTGGGTCTCAGTATCAGGGTTCCCGTGCCATGGTTCCCGTATTTGGTGCACCCCCACCCCCTCAGCTAGCTAGGGGTGGTGGTCGAGGTGCCATAGGTAAAGGTCAGACTCATAGAGGTGGAGGACATGCCACGAGAGGTAGAGGTCAGGCCGCAGTAGGTCGACCCAGAGATGATCAGGTTGGAGGGGCTCAGCCCCGGTGCTATGCTTTTCCTGCCAGGCCTGATGTTGAGGCTTCTAATGTAGTTATTACAGGTACGGTTTCAGTTTGCAGCCGAGAGGCTTCGGTGTTATTTGATCCGGGTTCTACATTCTCCTATGTGTCTTCACATTTTGCCCCTTATTTTAGTATGCCCCGTGATTCCTTGAGTATTGTTGTGCATGTGTCTACACCGGTGGGTGAATCTATAGTGGTAGATCGAGTCTGCCATGCTTTCTTAGTAGTCATTGGTGGTTTGGAGACTCGATCTTTTGCTTCTTGATATGGTTGACTTCGATGTTATATTGGGGATGGATTGGTTATCCCCCTATTATGCTATTTTGGACTGTCATGCCAAGACAGTGACCTTGGCCTTGCCAGGGGTGCCTCATTTGGAGTGGAGGGGGACTCCTAATCATTCTTCTGGTAGAGTCATTTCTTATATGAAGGCTCGGCGCATGGTCGAGAAGGGTTGTTTGGCCTATCTGGCCTATGTTCGTGATTCTAGCGCCGAGGTTCCTTCCCTGGAGTCTGTGCCCGTGGTTCGTGAGTTTCCAGAGGTATTCCCTTCTGACCTGCCGGGTATGCCGCCCGACAGGGATACTGATTTTTGTATTGAGTTAGCTCAGGGCACCCAACCTATTTCTACTTCGCCATATCGTATGGCCCCGCCAGAGTTGAAGGAGTTGAAAGATTAGTTGGATAAAGGCTTCATTAGGCCTAGTGTTTCTCCTTGGGGTGCCCCAGTATTGTTTGTCAAGAAGAAAGATGGCTCGATGAGGATGTGTATTGACTACCGGCAGTTGAATAAGGTTACTATTAAGAACAAGTATCCTTTGCCGAGGATTGATGATTTATTCGACCAGCTTCAGGGTGCTTCAGTGTTTTCCAAGATTGACTTGAGATCTGGTTACCATCAGCTGAGGATTAGGGCATCTGATGTCCCTAAGAAAGCGTTTCACACTCGTTATGGGCATTATGAGTTCTTGGTGATGTCATTTGGGCTGACCAATGCCCCCGCTGCTTTCATGGAGTTGATGCACCGAGTGTTCAGGCCTTATTTGGACTCATTTGTGATTGTTTGATGATATTTTGATTTACTCTCGCAGCCGAGAGGAGCATGAGCAACACCTTAGAGTCGTCCTCCACACTCAAAGGGATAGTCAGTTGTATGCAAAATTTTCAAGTGTGAGTTATGGTTGAGTTCAGTTTCATTTCTAGGCCATGTGGTATCGTCAGAGGGTGTTCAGGTGGATCCCAAGAAGATTTCAGCAGTCAGAGATTGGCCTAGACCCACCTCAGCTACAGAGATCCGGAGTTTCTTGGGCTTAGCAGGTTATTATCATCGGTTTGTGGAGGGCTTTTCATCCATTGCAGCCCCGATGGCCAGGTTGACTCAGAAGAGTGCTCAGTTCAGGTGGTCTGATGAGTGTGAGGCGAGCTTTCAGAATCTCAAGACAACCTTGACCACGACACCAGTGTTAGTTTTTCCCACAGGTTCAGGATCGTATACCGTGTATTGTGATGCTTCACGGGTTAGGCTTGGTGCAGTGTTGATACGGGATGGAAAGGTTATAGCCTATGCTTCTCGTCAGTTGAAGGTTCATGAGAATATCTATCCAGTTCATGACTTGGATTTAGCAGCTATTGTGCATGCATTGAAGATTTGGAGGCATTATTTGTATGGTGTGCCATGTGAGGTGTTCACGGATCATAAGAGCTTACAGTATCTGTTCAAACAGAAGGAGTTGAACATGAGGCAGATGAGATGGTTAGAGTTGCTGAAGGATTATGATATTACCATTCTTTATGATCCTGGGAAGGCCAATATGGTGGCCGATGCTTTGAGCCGGAAGTCAGCCAGTATGGGTAGTCTTGCCTATTTATCAGTCGGAGAGCGACCTCTTGCTTTGGATGTTCAATCTTTAGCCAACCGATTTGTGATATTGAAGGTTTCTGAGACTGGTAGTGTTTTAGCCCATACCGTAGCCCGTTCTTCTTTGTATGACCGTATTCGGTCCAGGCAGTATGATGATTGCTATTTATGTGTTCTTAGAGATAAAGTCAGGCACGGAGATGCCAAGCATGTTACAAATGATGTTGAGGGAGTTTTGAGGATGCAGAGTCAGATTTGTGTACCTGATGTGGATGGTATTCGTGAGTTGATACTTCAGGAGGCCAATAGTTCCTGGTATACTATTCATCCGGGTGCCGCAAAGATGTACCAAGACTTGCGGCAGCACTATTAGTGGCGGAGGATGAAGAAGGATATTGTAGCTTATGTAGCTCAGTGTTTGAACTGTCAGCAGGTTAAGTACGAGCACCAGAGACCTGGTGGTTTGATGCAGCAGATTCAGCTTCCTGAGTGGAAGTGGAAGCGTATCACCATGGACTTCGTACAACTCAGTCCAGGCAGAACAGTTATGTGGATCTCAGAGTTCGAGATTTGGCATTTATGATAAGCGACCAGGTATTTCTTCGGGTGTCGCCCATGAAGGGCGTGATGAGATTCAGAAAGACGGGCAAGTTGAGCCTTAGGTACATTGGTCCATTTGAGATTCTGGACAAGGTAGGAGAGGTGGACTACATACTTGCATTGCCACCTAGTTTGTCAGCCGTGCATCCGGTATTTCACGTATCTATGCTCCATAGGTATATTGCAGATCCATCTCATGTACTTGACTTCAATGGTGTCCAGTTGGACAAGGATTTGTCTTATGAGGAGGAGTCGGTAGCCATATTAGACCGGCATGTGAGACAGTTGAGATCGAAGAGTTATCCTTCGGTTCGTGTTCAGTGGAGAGGTCAACCTGTTGAGGCATCTACTTGGGAGTCCGAGCCTGATATGCGGAGCTGTTATCCCCACCTTTTCCCCGATTCAGCTACTTTTTCGTTCGAGGACGAACGATTTTTTTAGAGGTGGAGATTGTGATGACCCAAAAGGTCATATTGTGTAAATTTAGAAAAACTGTGTTCTGAGGCCCCGAAAGCCTCCGTTAATATCACCTAGATGTGCGTGCACATCCCGAGCGCATAGCTGGGAAGTCTTTATGTGAAAATGTGTTGAACAGTTGAATTTATGACAATTAATGGAATAAAGTAGACTTTGGTCAACATTTTTGGTAAACGGACTCGGACCCTTGATTTGACGGTCCGGAGGGTCCGTAAGAAAATGTGGGACCTGGGCGTATGCCCGGAATCGAATTCCGAGGTCCCAAGTTCGAGAAATGAATTTTTAAAGAAAAATTGTTTTCTGAAAATAAGAAAGACTTTTGAAAATGAACTTTGATGTGAAATCTGTGTTACCGAGCCTGTACATTGGTTCCAGAGCCCAAAACAGGTTCGATATGGGTTATGTGAGTTATATGTATATTGGTTCCGGAGCCCGGAACAGGTTCGATATGGGTTATCGAATGGGTGATCGGGTTTTGGTCCGAACCTCGAATTTGGACCCAGCAGGCCCGTGGTCAAATTTTGGTATTTTTGGAAGAATTATGGGAAATGTATAAATAGGATTTGGGATTGAGTTATTGAATTATTATTGATGTTATTAAGTCAATTATGTCTAGATATTATCATTTCGGAGTCGGATTCAAGAGGAAAGGCCGTGATTGAGGCTTGACTTGCATTCTTGGAGCCGAGGTAAGTGTTTGGCCTAACCTTAGCTTGAGGGAATATGTATAGAGTCTTATTTGCTATGTTTAATTCATGTCCAATGTATAGGTGAGGTGACGGGTACCTATATATTGTGGTCAAGCATGCCCGTAAGTCGATTTTGATGAGTTTTTTAATGTTCTTTGATATTTTCCGTGTTGTGAATTATTGGGTACCTTGAAAGTGGTACCTTGAGGTCACTTCATGACGTAGAAAGTTATTTAGTATGTGGTCAGTCGAGGATTTTTTTACTGTTGACATTATACCTCTGAGTGAGATTGGTTATAGCTGAGTCCCTTGCCGGGACAGTAGAATTTTGTTGATTATTTCTGAACATTTGAAATGTCGTATTGTTAAACTTTCATATCAATTGTTGCTTTTACACTTACCATTCACGAGGGAACATTCCGTGTTGAGTGATTATTATTTATGCACGAGGGAACATTCTGTGCCGATGATTATTATTTATGCACGAAGGAACATTGCGTGCGGATGATTATTATTTATGCACGAAGGAACATTATGTGCCGATTGATTATATTTATGCACGAAGGAACATTCCGTGCCAATTGATAATTATTTATGCGCGAGGGGACATTCTGTGCTGATTAATTATTATTTATGCGCGAGGGGACATTCCGTTCTATGTTTATGATATATTTATGCACGAGGGGACATTCCGTGCCGTGATTGTGATGTTTTACGCACGAGGGGACATTCCGTGCCATGTTTATGTTGTTTATGCACGAGAGGACATTCCGTGCCATATTTATTATTGTTATGCACGAGGGGACATGCCGTGCCGTTTCTTTTCACTGTTTAATTCGTGTTGTCAATCCCCGTTATTATTTTCGGATATTTTAGACCGTTGTTTCATTTCCGTCATTTCAGTATTTTCTATCTTTTATCCCCAGCATGTTCTTCCTCGTAACTGTATTCTTATTTATTTTTCTGCTATACCAATAAACTGCACAGGTACAATTTGTTGTCGTGTCCTTGCCTCGTCACTACTTCGCCGAGGTTAGGCTCCGCACTTACTCAGTACATGGGGTCGGTTGTACTGATGCTACACCTGCACTTCTTTATGTTGTGCGGATTACGCAACCGGACTCAGTGGACATCGCTAGTGGGAGTGTCCTTCAGTCCATTCCAGACGACACCGAGGTAGTTCCGCATGGCGTTCTTGGATCTCGGCGTCCCTGTCTATCTTTCATTCTGTAATTTATGTGTTTTCTAGACAGATACATCACTTTATTTTCAAACTGTTGTTTTTAGTCAAATCTTAGACTGGTTCGTGAGGTTGTGACTCCACTTCTGGGTTGTACTTAAAGGGATTTTTGCGTTATTAACTATTGTTGTTTACAATTATGTTAATGCTTCCGCACTTTATTTCAATTATCTAGTCAGTGTTTGTTATTTTCACTTGTTAATAACTCAATTCAGTTAACACGTTGGCTTGCCTAGTGGGTGCAACGTTAGGCGCCATCACTACCTGAAGGTGGGATTTCGGGTCGTGACAGAGTATTCTTGCAAGATCTTTTGTTATGCCCTTCTCTTCCGTAGTTTCCACATGAAACCTTGTACTTCTTTGAATTTACTTCATCATATGTTTTGTATCTTTGTTTTTGAGGTCTTCGTGACTCTCTTTTCCCGGTAGGTGGATTTACAACTTCTTCAGCTATATGTTGTGGCACATTCCATTCGCTTTCATCAGGCAGCGAGTCTACTGGTATTTCATAAGTATGCATATGTTAATATTTTAATTTGATGCTATAAATGATCAGATGTTATTTGATATAGCTTACTCTAAGCTTCTGCGACAATGTTCTGTTGTCCTCCAACTCTTTGTTTGTATTTTTTCCCAAGGTATGTGAATGTACCCTTTGCTTTCAATAACTTTTCATTAGTCCAACGTTCAAGAAGATTCCTCATGTATGTTTAACCAAAGAATTAGATCCTTTGACCAAAGCTATTTTCAGGATGAACACGGGTTTCTGATAACCAAGGCAAGACTGATTATTGTAAGTAATTAAAATAAAGAAAAATCAATGAGATGCACGAAAAGTAAAGTGTATTGCAATAGTAGTTTGGATGATATTTACAGGTTATATTTTACTCCCTTATATAGAGAATTTCCTAATATAACGTCTGCCCTTTTCAGTGATTGAGCCTTAATGACTAATTATGACATTAATGTAACGTTACAATGAGCAACCGTAACTGTTGCGTGAATGTTGTGTAACGTGTGGATCACTAATTTGAAGATCTATGAATCTGCCCTTTATTCCGCCCAGATACATCTTAACCGTGTGTCTTCATCTTCTCAATCAGGTTGAGACTTCCATAGCTAATCAACCCGTGGGTGTGATTTGCCGTGCCTCTTTTCCTCATACCTCTTCATAGAGTCCCGTCCAGCTGTCATGTCTTCATTGCTCCACGTAGAATGCTGAGTCATCAAGATTTATTACACGTGTGAAGCTCTTTTTTACCGATACAGATAGACCCCCCACTTACCATATACTTATCAATTAATATTTGGTTAGTGGATACTCATTTATGGCGGGAATATTTTTCCGCCGCTTCACTCGAATCATTGCATCTTTTTCTATACGTAAGCGTCGCTTGTCACTTTCATTTAATGCTTATGACACGTGGCATTACTGGGTTGGTTCTACAATTGTTCATCGCCTTTTAGGGCTTTTTTGCGGCTGCATCAATCACGAAGTGACACCTTCAATTATGGCTTTCACATCATTGTTTTTTCCATTTTTGACAGTTGTCTTCGAGTATAAATACCCCTTTTTCTTTTCTTTCACAAAAAAACTTCTAACTTTCAAACTTTATTTGTAAAGAACCTTTTCCTTGTCTTTGTAGATATGTGTTCTTCAAACCAATCTGAGAGAGTCATAAACGTAGATGATTTGACTCCCTCTTCTGCTCCAACACGGAGTAGGAGAGACGGCAGGTTGATGAGTTTAGGTTCTACTCCTTCAAGGGGTTCTTCCTCTTCTCAAATTACTCCTCCTCCTTCTTCTAGGTCTTTAACTTCTCCGAGGGCTAGGGATTATAGATCTTCGTCCAAAGGTAGAGAACGTCACGAAACTTTACCCGAACCGAGGGTCAATGAAATAGTACCTGCGAAGTTCACCTTTTCTAGGGATAGTCAGGCCCTTAGAGATCAGGTTTCTTCATTGGCGTCTCTTGATAGTGTTGACAAGTACCCTACCCAACTCACTGAAGGTTTAATTCCTCTTATACGCAGGGACTGTTATTGGAGTTCTGATTTTTCTATAATCGTTCCAAATAGTAATCAAAGAATAACGTATTACAAGACGGGGCATTCTTTTGTTTATACCTATCCCTTTTACATTAGGCTTCAAGCCTCCCATCGACCCAGTAATCATCGAGTTCTGTCGATTTTTCAAAATTTGCTTGGGACAAGTCGGTCCTCCTGTATGGCGAGTCGTTGCATGTCTTATATATTTTGCTACCTTAGCTTCGATACCCTTTACCTTTCATCATCTTATTCACCTTTATTCCCCAATGTTGTTCCGTTAGGGAATTTTTACCCTAGCTGCTAGGAGTAAAAGGGTGTTAGTGACTTCTAAAGATGATAAGGATCGAGGTTGGTTTCTTCGGTATATTGTTGTTCCTACTGTTGGTTTAGTAGATGAAGGGAATCTTCCCTTCCCTGAGAAGTGAAATTTTGCACGTGAGTACA
Organism: Nicotiana paniculata; assembly: GCA_005239505.1. Lineage (NCBI taxonomy): Eukaryota > Viridiplantae > Streptophyta > Magnoliopsida > Solanales > Solanaceae > Nicotiana > Nicotiana paniculata. The sequence goes on along the minus strand of ML358023.1, from coordinate 39,493 downwards.
TTTTTACTCACATTCCTTGCTTTTTGCTTTAGATATCTTATCAATACTGTAGTTATTTCTTCTTTTTGCAGCAATCATGGGAACCGCCGAGAATGTCTCCGATTTCAGAGATTGGAGTTATCCCTGGCTCATGCCCAAGAGATCATTTCAGGCTCTTCTTATTCAAAGAGAAAAGCAAGTGGGTCAAGGACCTCGGGAGAAGAGGAGGGAACTTTGGTCCATAGGTCACGCAGAAGAAAGGTGGTCTTAGACGACGAGTCTACACCTGTCATTGTGACTTTCGTGCCTGAAGTTGGACTTTCTGCCTCCGAGGATGCTACTCTCTCTCCCGTGCGTGAATATGTTGTCCATTTGTTCCGTGAAGGCTTTGGTCCTGTTGTTGATGAAGCTCCCTTGGATGTTTTCTATCCTTCTCTTAGAGAACTCCCTTCAACTGTTTCAGTTATTTCTCGCCTCGACACATTGACTGAAATTAGCCGAGAGGGTTTCGACCTTAATGCTGAAATTGCAAAAATCAAGGAGTCCATTGAGACGACTCAACAAGGTCAGAATCTCTCTTCACCTGAAGGTGAGGCTCTTGCTGCTCAAGTGTCTTCGTCCCAATCCGCTCCTGCTCCTTCTGCCAGTGAAGTCAACCCCCCTCCTGAAGAAGTTTAAGAAGTTGGTTGCTCCCTTTTTTTTTCTTTGTCTCAATTGGTGGTTACCCCCAGTCCCATCGGAGGTAATTTTGGATCTCTTTAAAGTCCCCAAATGACAACTTAAGGGCACCTCAATGTATAAAAACTCTATACGGCTAAGTATAAGTTAATACTTAGTTTTTACTTAGCCGTTTTAATATATTAATGCAAATCTGACTTTTGTTTTCCGTTGAGTTTTTGTTTCACTCTTTAAGTCTTTTTCATGATTTATTTTTTGAGGTTTTAGTTTTACCTCTGAGTTTTGCATATAGAATGCTTTAGATTACTCGCACCTTTTCGTAATAGGCACGGTGTTATATTAAATGTGTGCCTTTTTGTAGTAGGCATAATTTATGAAAGAGGGACCTTTTTTATCGACACTTAATGAAGAAAACGTCTCAACTTCATAAAGGTGTAATAATGCAATAGAGTGATAAGAATTTTTCACATGCTTAAGAATATTTCAGAGGAAAGTTTTTTGTTTGAACTTTCACAACATTTTACATGTGTTTGATTATCGTCTAAAACTCATGTTGCAACTGTTTTGCTTTTAACAGATTTGATGTACACTTGTATTTCGTAACTGTTTTTTGTATGTAACAGTTTTTTTTTATTTAATAGAAGAGAGCAACTGTTTTTCGTTCGTAACCGTTTTTATTCAAGTTGGGGTTTTCACCCGTAACTGTTTTTGTGAACAACAGTTTTCAATAAGCACGAGGAAAATGCTCTTGCATCCGTCACTGTTTTATTTGATGACAGTTTTTTGAACTAGTACAAGGATTTTGATCTTTCATCCGTAACTATTTTATTTGATAACAGCTTTCTATATGAGTACAAATATTTCGTAACTGTTTTTAGTTACAACAGTTTTGAATAAGTACAATGATGATGATCTTTTATCCATAACTGTTTTTGGTTACAACAGTCTTTCTTTTGAATAAGTACAAAGATGTGCATTTCTTCCTTGTGGCTAACATTTTGCCTTTTAACCTGAACATGTTCGAAGGTTTTTTGGATTAGAGGCTTTGTGTTTGAGTCTTTGGCTCTTTCGATTTTGCTCGTATCACTTGATTTGTTGGGTAGATGGATCTTCAGGCTCGAGCTTTAACTTTTTGATAGTCTTTTTTGCTTCGTCTTTGCCTTCCATACTGTATAGTCCCCCAAGTGTTTGAGCTTTGAAGAATGAAATCTCGAGCACTTGACTATTCCTTCCTTGTGGTCCTTTTCCTGAAAAGGAAAAACATACGGGACTCGAAGGTATATAGTTTTTAGATAATGACTGCTTAATCCTTTGAAACGTCCATCAGAAAGTGTAACCCTAGATCGGGAACTCGCGTCTTTGCACGTCTAATATCATCATCTGATGAAGGTTAGCTTTATGCCTATCATCTAAAAAGGTTAGTAAAATTTTAAATGTTCAAAATAAAATCGAACGTGTGATACCTGACCGGGGGTAGTTCTTTTTCTTAGAAGTAGTACTTCTTCAAGTGGATGGCATTCCAACTTGTTGGTAGGATTCTGCCATCCATAGCTTCCATCTCGTAGGCGCCCTTCCCAGCTATGCCTCGGACTTTGTAGGGTCCTTCCAGTTTGGACTTACCTTTCCTGCGCCTGCTTCTGTCGTTGATTGAAAGACTTTTTTGAGGATAAAGTCCCCAATCTTGAAGTATCTGAGATGAACTTTATTGTTATAATAACGCTCTATGATTTATTTTTGAGCTGCCATCCGTATTAGTGTTGCTTCTCTCCGTGGTTCGAGCAGGTCCAGATTGGTCCTCCATTCGTCATTGTTTGCTTCCTTCGTGGTTGTTGTAACCCATATGCTTGGTTCGCCAATCTCCACAGGTATTAAGGCTTCTGAGCCATAGATAAGTGCGAACGAAGTTTCTCCCGTGGCTATTTTTGAAGTTGTTCTGTATGCCCATAGTACCGCTGATAACTCATCAGGCCAGTTTCCTTTGGCTTTATCTAGCCGATTCTTTAGATTGTGGATGGTGACTTTATTCGTTGACTCATCTTGTTCATTAGCCATGGGGTGTTATGGCGTTGAAGTAATCTGTTTGATTTTCCAACTTTCGAAGAATTCTGTGATCTGCGAGCCTATGAATTGTGGTCCATTATCACACACGATCTCCTTTGGTATCCCAAAGCGGCATATTATGTTTCGCCATAAGAAACTTTTAACTTCCTTTTCTCGTACCTATTTGAATGGTTCTGCCTCTACCCATTTTGTAAAATAGTCGGTTAGCACGAGCAAAAATCGTACCTGTCCTTTAGCTGTGGGAAGAGGTCCCACTAGGTCCATACCCCATTTCATTAAGGGCCATGGGGATATTATTGGATGTAATAATTCCGTTGGTCGATACATGTTATTGGTGAACCTTTGGCATCTGTCGCATTTGGATACGAAGTTCTCGGCCTCTTCTTCCATCTTAGGCCAATAGTATCCAGCTATGATTAGGGTTTTTACCAAGGATCTTGCCCCTGAGTGATTTCTACAGTGTCCTTTGTGGACTTCTTTCATCACAAACTCTGTTTGGTTAGGTTCGAGGCATTTTGCTAGGGGACCTCAGAACATCTTGCGATATAATGAGTTACGAATGAGGCAGTGCCGTGCAACTTTGCGGCGAAGTGCTTGAGTTGTTTTCTTGTCTTCACGTACGGTGCCATTCTGCAAAAAAAATTAAGATTTCGTTTCTCCAATCCCAAGTTAAATTGTTTAAAGTTACCTCATTCCTGTCCTGGTCGATCGTTGAATGGAATAGATGAACGACAATTACATTGTCTATGTTTGTTACTTCCGTGACTGCTGCGAGGTTAACTAATGCATCTGCTTCTGCATTTTCCTCTCTAGGTATTTGTATTACCTTCCATGTTTTGAATTGTCTCACGAGCTCTCGTGCCTTTTCTAGATATTGTTGCATCTGAGTCTGTAATGACCCGACCGGTCATTTTGAGCTCTAGCGCGTCGTTCAGCGTTTTGAGGCCATGAGCAGCTTCATTTCAGGTGTTATGACTTGTAGGTGTGGTCGAAATTGAATTTCGAGAAGTTTAGAGTCAATTTGGAAAGAAAATTCCCATTTCAGAAGCATTAAGTTGGAAGAATCGACTAAGATTGGATTTTGGAGTAAACGACCTCAGAATCAGGGTTTGAAGGTTCCAGCAGGTTCGTATGATGATTTCGGACTTGGGTGTATGTTCGGAACGGGTTTTGGACGACCCGGGAGCGTTTCGGCGCATATTGTAGAAGTCAGTATTTTAGAAGAAAATTTCATAAGTCTGGGTAGAAGTGCATTTTAGTGATATTGATTTCCGTTTGGGATTTCGAGTCTAGGAATAGCTCTGTATGGTGATTCTAGTGTTGGGAGCGCGATCAGGGTAAATTCGGAGGTCCGTAGGTCATTTGGCTAAAGTTAGAAATTTGAAGGCTTTTGAGGAATTGAACCGGAAGTGAAAATACTGCTATTGGGGTCAGATTTCGATTCCGAAAGTTGGAGCAGGTCCGTAATGTTGAATGTGACTTGTGTGCAAAATTTGAGGTCAATCGGACGTGATTTGATAGGTTTCAGCGTCGAATGAATAAGTTTGAAATTATAACGTTCATAAAGATTTAATTGAGGTGTGATCCATTTTTTTGATGTTATTTGATGTGATTTAAGGCCTCGAGCAGGTCCGCATTATGTTTTGGAACTTATTGGCATGTTCGGGTTGGGCCCTGGGGCCCCGGATGTTAACTGGACGAGCCTCGGACCAAGTTTGAACTTGGAGAGCATAAGCTGAAGCTCCCAGCTTCTGGTGTGATCGCACCTGCGCTTGGATGGCCGCAGGTGCGAGGTCGCGGATGCATGGCACGCAGAAGCGAAAAGGCATGGTCTAGCCAGGCACCGCAGGCGCGAAGAGTTGGTCGCGGGTGCGAAGCCCGCAGGCGCGAAGGTTTTGCCACAGGCGTGAAGGTTTTTTCGCAGGCGTGAAGGTTTTTCCGCGGGCGCGAAGATCGTTGGGCAGTGAGTGTTTAAAGCGGGGATTTGAGCGTTTTTGCTCATTTCTTCATTTTTGGGCGATTTTTGGAGCTTCTTGAGAGGGATATTCACCTAGCAACTTGGAGTTTTGGGGCGTTGTGCATCAATTTGAGTCGTCGGAAGGGCTTAGAGGCCGGTTATGAATCTTCGGGGCGAGGTAAGTCTCCTTTCTAACCTTGTGAAGGAGAATTGTCCCCATAGGTGAACTAATTAAATATGTGCTACCATTTGTGGGGTCTACGTACGCATGAAGTGACGAGGGTCCGTGCGTAGCTACTATTATGCTTATGTCCGGGTAGTCTAGGACCCAAAAACATGTTTTATTTTCCGTACTTGTAACGTTACTAATGGAATCAAAATGTTTTAACCTTATCGAACTTGCATATGAATTTCGAGAAAAGATTTAAATACTATCCTTGTGACCATTAAAAAGAGAAATTGTCATTTACTTGAGAATTTTTTTTCCCGGTATAGTCGGGGTGAACTGTTTGCATGCGTGATTATGTGTGACCGCTTCGCAATTTATATTCCACGAGCGGGGTGATTTCTTCCGCTAATCTCATGGGAGCAGTCCGTACGCCACGGCGGGTAAATAAATGCATATATGGTTCGCGTCGTTCGACCCTTCGACAGTGCACAATTTACATATATGTTGGTTCAGGTCGTTCGACCCTCGGCATTTCCTGCGCATGCTATTTATTGGATACCACCTGTGATTTGAACTGTTTTATTGTCTTAAGATATGAGTGGTTAACTGAGAAGACGGAACTAATATTTATAATTTATGAAAGAAGTTGTCATTTCCTGTTGTTATATGTTATTCGATAGTAACATCCATGTTTGATATCACACTTGATTATATTTATTTAACCTCTAGTAAGTGTCAAAGTCGACCTCTCATCACTACCTCTTCGAGGTAAGCCGGGATACTTACTGAGTACACGTTGTTTTCGTACTCATGCTACACTTGTTGTGCATTTTTATTGCACAGGTACATTCATAGATAGTGGCCCTGCTTGAAATAGTGTGTGACTGACTTGGAGACTTAGACGAGCTGCACCATCCGGAGACGACCCGCAACCGGCAGAGTCTTCCTCAGATGTATTGTATTTATTTTAAACTCCTTGTCCAGTTTGTATTCCGGACAAGTATTGTAGTACATGTATAATTCTTAGATATTTGCTCATGCACTTGTGACACCGGATTTTGGGGAAATTATGGGATGTATTCACTATTTAAATTTGCCAAAGATATTGTTGATTTCTCAGTGGAAGTTCACTAATTATTATTTAAGAAAATAAAAAAGGAATGACTTCGAGAATTTTAAAATAAAGATTTTATTTATTTATTAAGTGTTGGCTTGCCTGACAGTGGGGTCCGGCGCCATCACGACCTTAATAGATTTTGGGTCGTGACAACGTGGTATCAGAGCATTAGGTTCCCTTAGGTCTCACGAGTCATGAGCAAGTCTAGTAGAGTCTTGCAGATCGGTACAGAGACATCTGTACTTATCTTCGAGAGGCTATAGGGCTGTTAGGATCACTTCCCTTCTTGATTCCTCATCGTGCGATTTGATTCCCTTTAAGGCTTATGCCTACGTTTCTTCCTATTCCATCTTATGCATCACGAGGCGCTTGCTATAAATCGGGATTTTTAAGAATGGTAATGGTATTACAGATATGGTGCGTGATGTTTTTCCATGCGTAGGTAGTTGGGGCTATTATTGTTACTCTGTGGAAGGATATCATGTTGTTTCACCTCAGTAATTTTGTTTCTGAGAGCTTTGAGGCTATGCTCAAGTTGTTATGATGACTACTATTGGTTATCGCGCGGTGTTGATATGATGGTAGGATACTTGCCCATATGTCGGGGCAATGAATGACTTGAAAGGAGTACTTCTCAGAGCGTGATCTCGAGATTTCAGTATTTTAGTTCCGGCGGAGGAAAGGCAATTGAACTATGAATGTTCAAATTTGGGTTGAAAGAATAATAAGACCTGGTGTTTTCAAGCGAGGTGGAATATTCATATGTGATGCGGTATCACTGTTTTGATCGAATAGAATATGTTAAGTTTGCCGGTGTTATAGTTTCTTCGGTTGCATTGGGTCAGAGTGTTGCGAAGTAATATTGAATAAGCGTTTGTCAGAGATCATGGTGTGCGGTGGTTCAGGACTGAATAGGTACTTCTAATGCGGGCGGCTCAGGAAAGATGATCTTCGGGAAGGTTTGAAGTTGTGGTGATATGTTGGTTTAAGTGCTACAAAGATAGTTATTGGCCTAAGGCAACAACTAGGCAGCAAGGGATGAGGAAGGACACGTGGGAAGTGTCAGGTGATGGTTAACTTTCTAAAAGGCCAAGTGTAAGAAAAGGAGGCCAGGTAGTTGCTTGCAGGAGTGAGTTTAACCAAAGTGGGAGAGTGGCAACGTAGCATATGAGTTCTGCGGTAAGATAGTTGCGCATCTTGAGAAGAATTTTGGAGTGATTTTGGGAATTTTAGTGGACGATGACGGGGTCCACAGACTTAAATTGAAATATTGGCTATTTCAGTGGAAGGTTGGATACAACAGAGAGGAGTTTTTTGGGATGAAGAAGGATTCAATATAGCAGTGAATTGGAAGATGTTGTCGCGCTTTTAGTAGATGTCCATGAGGAGCAAACGGACTAGTAAGTATGGTAAATGAGGACGGTGTAGGATGGGGTATTGATGTCGTAGAGAGTGTGTAGTACAATGTCGTTAGAAGGTGTCAGTTGGTAATTTCCACAGGTGGATTATCTTCTGTGAGCAGGTTAGCGGTCATGTGGTTGGCAAGTTTCTACGAGGAATTCTAGTGGCTATTCGGTGGGAGGCCGAATATGTGAGTGATGATAGAGAATTAGAGTATTCATGGAATGCTAATAGGAGAATTTAGAAGAATTTGGTGGATTGGTTGAGCAAGATCATGTCAGCAATGAAGAAAGAGTTTTGGTGGGGTCCAGAATGATGCAAGGAGTAACTTCGGGCTAAGTGGGAGAGTCCCACCCCCTGCGATTGGGTTGCAGGATTATCTTCTCATGGGGTTATGAATATTCAATGTATTGGAAAGTTATTACAGCTAAGGGGAAAGGAGTGAAATGGTAATTGGGTATGGGATATGATAAATATGTGTGAAAGTTGGCCTTATTGGACCAGAGTTAGGCTGTGGAAGATTCAGAATTTATGCTTAATGCATAGGCGAGTTATAAGGGTAGTGACTCGGTCACGTGCGTCATTGAGAGGGTGTTCGTGTGCTAGAAGATCCTTGGAGTTGATTGTATTTGGGCCAAGTCAGAGTGGGTGACTCTCAATAGTGTTCCTAATGAATTCGAAAGTTAAAAATGCGGTGCTTAAGGGTTCATGTTCGCCATATGGGTAAGGATGGAGCCTTGCAATAGATTGTGATAGGAGACCCGGAATGTTCCATGATGTTTTCGGCTTGCAGTATGGTATTGGAGGAATTAAAGAATAGGCTCCGAACTTGTAGGAATATTTCCAGGATGGGTATATCAGTCGAAGATATGAATGCACGAGCAAGGAGGGCATGGGACGGTTCATGGGTTTGGAGACAATGTGCCCTCGTGATATAAGGTCGCTCAGGAGGAGGGCGGATTTGAGTTCACAATGTTTAGATGAGGCTATTGTTACTTCTATGTGAAGTAAAGGATAAATTGGAAGAAAATAGATTGGGTAGCCATAGTTGAAATGGCACATGTACGACAGCTATCGGTTCCTTCAGCGTGATTAAGTTATGCATGGGATTGGTGACGGTGTGTGCGAGTGCTTTTCGGTCGCCGAAATTGAATTTATTTGGAAGTATCAAGTATTATGGCCTGTCATGGGCAGGTATATCCCGGAGGATCATGGCGGTATAAGACCATTACTTGAGGATTTGCATGTTTGATGATTATGAGAACTCGCTCGTATGTTGTTATGGTTCTCTTGAATTGAGGTAAGTAAAGGGTTTCTATATGATGAGGTGTTCACCCTATTAGTGGTTCAGAAATTATGATGGAATTCTTGCGCTATCTAATATTGGCATGTTAGGTGCGGTAAGCGCTATGTAACTAGAAGTAAGGATCGAGGTTGCGGTTCGGTGTTGACAAGGATGTCATGATCTCGAATGAGCAAGAAAAAGGGGTTTGAATGTTTAGAGTAAGCTGGTGTTGTCTTCAGTGTCACCTGAGATCGGTGTTTGGTGAAAGAGGCTTTGCATCCTAGTTATGGGTTCTTGATTTGTTTTACAACGTTAGTGCGGCCAGTGGTGGATGTGCAGACTTGCTACCTCTGTGGAAGGTCGTGGGAGCGATGATCGTATGAGTGTGACATGTAGTTGCTTAATGGATTGAAGATTTGGACTGAGTATAAAGAAGTGTAATATTGATGATTAGAGAATTTATACCTGGAAGGTGTTTGGTTGTGGATTGCAGGGTGTTTGTCCCGGCTATGATGGTTGTTCTTGCATAGTATGAGAAGAAGTGGATTGATACCGACCCAGGTAAGGCTATCAGTCTAGTGCGGTGCGAGCAAAATCGACTTGAGGGTTGTGAATGAATTCAAATATGATTATGGGCTCTATATGAGTCAGATGTGTTCATTTCAGTATAGCCCTTCTCATAGAGGGGTATTATAACATTAGATGTTGTTCCATCTCCGTTTATTTCATGTAATATGATGTTGTGCCGTGTGAGTTGTGGAACGACTTGATAATTTCTTATGTGTTGAGATTTTCGCGTAGTGATGATGTTAGGTGAACAGGACAGCTCTTGAGATTCAAATTATGTATCGCACCTCAGTTGTGCTTGAGTTTTTGTAGCGTATGGCTCTATCAGTCTCCCCAGGATGGTATTATGCACTTAGCGTGCTTGTGACCGGTATTCAACATTTTGTGGTAATGAGCAATTTAGCTCGGTGTGTATCTCCTTATGTAAATTTCATGTGTGGATCGGGTGGTAACCTGCCACGAGTATGTTATTTTGATCAGGTTGCACGCCGCAATAGCGTGATGTTGAGTAAGGTTCCCTGTATTTAATTTTTCTTGTGTTTTGCTTCCTAATCTTTGGAGGAAGGTTCATATTAATTGCGTGTGTTGAGAAGTTCTTTTCATAATTCGTTTTCTTTATGTATCGCGTTTGAGTTGTGGCCTACTGGCGCATTGTGGCATCATGTGAGATTGTTGGCCATGTCCGAGGTGATTTGTTGCCTGAGCAATTCATACTGGGAGAGACGAGATTATTGGATCAGGGATCAATGTGATAAGGTTATGTGAAGTGTATATTAAAGAACAAATACGATTATTTGGTTAGTAATGAGGTGAAAATTCTAGTCAGGACGGGAGATTCAATGATTTGTTGACTCTGCAGTAGGTTGTGAATCTCTATACATCTCATCCGTTGTTGTGGTATCGTAAGTGTTATAGCAGGACTTATATATATGTGTCCTGAGGTACACTAGGAGCATCAGATTCGTGAAATTTTGGCTATTAAGGTTCAGGGAATGTCGTTGTGGTTAGATGATGAATTATGCGGTGCATGGTGCTAATTCGACAAAGGTATCCAGTCATGTTTTGGTACATCGTGTGGTAGTTGATACGGTGTTCATATATTGGAAACGGGTCTGGCAAAGGATTTTAGATGTTGAAAACCTGGTCCTAAGGCCCTTTTGCCTAAATAAAAGAGGATATCTTCAGAATTGTTCGAGCGAATGTACTCAACTGGGTTGTGGTAGCACGGGCAGGTGCACGAGGTGTTAAACAGTGATTTCAGATAACTCCGGAGCAGTTTTTAGCATGTTCGAGGATGAACGTATGTTTAAGTGGGAGAGAATGTAACGACCAGACCGGTCGTTTTGAGCTCTAGTGTGTCGTTCAGCGGTTTGAGGCCATGAGCAGCTTCATTTAAGGTGTTATGACTTGTAGGTGTGGTCGGAATTGAATTTCGAGAAGTTTAGAGTCAATTTGGAAAGAAAATTCTCATTGCAGAAGCCTTAAGTTGGAAGAATCGACTAAGATTGGATTTTGGAGTAAACGACCTCAAAATCAGGATTTGAAGGTTCTAGCAGGTTCTTATGATGATTTTGGACTTGGGCGTATGTTCGGGACGAGTTTTGGACGACCCGGGAGCGTTTCGACACATATTGTAGAAGTCAGTATTTTAGAAGAAAAATTCATAAGTCTGGGTTGAAGTGCATTTCAGTGATATTGATGTCCGTTTGGGATTCCGAGTCTGGGAATATCTCCGTATGGTGATTTTGGTGTTGGGAGCGCGATCGGAGGTAAATTCGGAGGTCCGTAGGTCATTTTGGAGTCATTTGGCTAAAGTTAAAACTTTGAAGGTTTTTGAGGAATTGAACCGGAAGTGGAAATTTTGATATCGGGGTCGGATTTTGATTCCGAAAGTTGGAGCAGGTCCGTAATGTTGAATGTGACTTTTGTGCAAAATTTGAGGTCAATCAGACGTGATTTGATAGGTTTAGGCGTTGAATGAAGAAGTTTGAAGTTCTAAAGCTCATAAAGATTTAATTGAGTTGCAATCCATTGTTTCAATGTTATTTGATGTGATTTTAGGCCTTGCGCAGGTCCGCATTATGTTTTGGAACTTGTTGGCATGTTGGGGTTGGGCCCCGGGTGTTAACCGGACGAGCCTCGGACCAAGTTTGAACTTGGAGAACATAAGTTGAAGCTCCCAGCTTTTGGTGTGATCGCACTTGCGCTTGGGTGGCCGCAGGTGCGAGCTCGCGGATGCGGGGCACGAGTCGCAGATACGAAAAGGCATGGGCTGGCCAGGCAACGTAGGTGCGAAGAATTGGCCGCAGGTGCGAAGACCGCATGCGCGAATTTCGCGGGGCAGTGAGTGTTTAAAGCGGGGATTTGAGCATTTTTGCTCATTTCTTCATTCTTGGGAGATTTTTGGAGCTTCTTGAGAGGGATATTCACCTAGCAACTTGGAGTTTTGGGGCGGTGTGCATCAATTTGAGTCGTCGGAAAGGCTTGGAGGCCGGTTATGAATCTTCAGGGCGAGGTTAGTCTCCTTTCTAACCTTGTGAGGGGAATTATCCCCATAGGTGAACTAATTAAATATGTGCTACCATTTGTGGGGGCTACCTACGCACGAAGTGACGAGGGTCCGTGCGTAGCTACTATTATGCTTATGTCCGGATAGTCTAGGACCCAAAAGCATGTTTTATTTGCCGTACTTGTAACTTTACTAATGAAATCAAAATGTTTTAACCTTATCAAACTTGCAAATGAATTTCGAGAAAAGATTTAAATATTATCCTTGTGACAAGTTAAAAAGAGAAATTGTCATTTACTTGAGAATTTTTTTCCCTGAATAGTCGGGGTGGGCTGTTTGCATGTGTATGCTTATCTGTGACCGCTTCGCAATTTATATTCTGCGAGCAGGGTGATTTCTTCCACTACTCTCATGGGATTGGTCCGTACGCCACGACGGGTTAATAGATGCATTTATGGTTCGCGTCGTTCGACCCTTCGACAGTGCACAATTTACATTTATGTTGGTTCGGTCCGTTCGACCCTCGGCATTTCCTGCGCATGCTAATTACTGGATACCACCTGTGATTTGAACTGTTTTATTGTCTTAAAATATGAGTGGTTAACTGAGAAGACGGGACTAATATTTATAATTTATGAAAGAAGTTGTCATTTCTTGTTGTTATATGTTATTCGATAGTAACATCCATGTTTGACATCACACTTGATTATATTAATTTTACCTCTAGTAAGTGTCAAAGTCGACCTCTCTTCACTACCTCTTCGAGGTTATGCGGGATAATTACTGAGTACACGTTGTTTTCGTACTTATGCTACACTTGTTGTGCATTTTTATTGCACAGGTACATTCATAGATAGTGGCCCTGCTTGATGCAGTGCTATGACTGACTTGGAGACTTAGACGAGCTGCACCATCCGGAGACGACCCGCAGCCGGCAGAGTCTTCCTCAGATGTATTGTATTTATTTTAAACTCCTTGTCCAGTTTGTATTCCGGACAAGTATTGTAGTACATGTATAATTCTTAGATATTTGCTCATGCACTTCTTACACCGGGTTCTGGGGAAATTATGGGATGTATTCACTATTTAAATTTTTCAAAGATATTGTTGATTTCTCAGTGGAAGTTCACTAATTATTATTTAAGAAAATGAAAAAGGAATGACTTCGAGAATTTTAAAATAAAGATTTTATTTATTTATTAAGTGTTGGCTTGCCTGACAGTAGGGTCCGGCGCCATCACGACCTTAATGGATTTTGGGTAGTGACAAGTCTCTCGAGCGATGTAAGTCCCCTGCATCTGATTTACTACCAGTTGGGAGTCGCTTTTGATTACGATTTGCTCGATTGAAAGCTCTCGTACGAGTTCTAGTCCTGCAATGAAAGCTTTGTACGCTACTTCATTGTTAGTTATAGGATAAAATTTGATAGCATGTCGTGTCTTTTCACCCATGGGTGATATTAAGACTATGCCTAAGCCGGCACCTTTTATATTGGAAGAACCATCGGTAAAAAAGGTCCATAGACCCGGATTAGCACCGTTGAAGAGTTGTAACTCTTTTTCCACTTCAGGGACAATGCTATTACTAAAGTCAGGGATAAAATCATCTAAGATCTAAGACTTGATTGCAGTCCTAGGCTGATATATTATTTCATGCTCGCTTAATTCTATGGCCCATTTGGCTAATCTGATAGTTCTTGCTTATGCAATATGTTTCTTAATGGATACGAGGTCACAACTGTGATTGGATGACATTGAAAGTATGGCCTTAATTTTCTAGATGCCATGATTAGAGCTAAGGCTAACTTTTCTAGATGTGGATATCTAGTTTCAGCATCTAGTAATGTCTTCCTTACATAATAAATAGGATATTGTTTACCTTTATTCTCCCTTACCAATACTGCACTTACAGCAATTTCCGAGACGGCAAGGTAGACGTACAACCTCTCCCCCTCATTTGGCTTTGACAGCAATGTAGGTTTTGATAGATAAGCCTTTAGGTATTTGAGAGCCTATTGACATTCTTCAGTCCATTCGAACCGATATTTTTTCTTTTTGAGAACTGCAAAGAATTTAAAACTTTTTCGAAAGATTTGGAAATAAATCTTCCTAAGGCTGCAATTCTTCCCGTTAGTCTTTGAACTTCTTTTTTGTTTATAAGTACATCAGGTATTTCTTCTTGAGATTTAATTTGATCAGGATTTACCCCCATTCCCCTGTTTGATACAAGGAAATCCAAGAATTTACCTGATTCTACGCCAAAAACGCATTTTTCTGGATTCAGCTTCATATTATACCTGCGTAAAATGTCAAAGGTAATAGAGAGGTGCTGGAAATGTTTTTCCGCCCGTGTTGATCTTACCAGCATGTCATCGATGTAAACTTCCATCGTTTTTCCCAGATGTTCCTGGAACATCTTGTTCACTAGCCTTTGATAGGTGACTACAACGTTTTTCAAGCCAAAAGGCATGACTTTATAACAATAAGTCCCCCTGTTTGTAATAAAGGAGGTTTTTTCCTCGTCTGAAGGATCCACTTTAATCTGATTATAACCAGAATACGCATCTAGAAAGCTTAACCATTCATGACCTGCGGTGGCATCAATCATTTGATCTATATGTGGTAATGGTAATGAATATTTGGGGCATGATTTATTTAAGTGAGTATAATCTACGCATACTCTCCATTTGCCATTCTTTTTAGGTACTACCACAGTGTTAGCTAGCCAGTTAGGGTACGTTACCTCTTGTATCGAACCAATTTTCAAGAATTCTATACCTCTTCGTTAATCACTTGGTTCTTGAATGGTCCTTGCTTTCTTTTCTTCTGCTTAACAGGTACGAAGGATGGATAACCAATTTGTTTAACCAAAGAATTAGATCCTTTGACCAAAGCTATTTTTAGGATGAACAAGGGTTTCTGATAATCAAGGCAAGGCTGATAATTGTAAGTAATTAAAATAAAGAAAAATCAATGAGATGCACGAAAAGTAAAGTATATTGCAATAGTAGTTGGGATGATCTTTACAGGTTATATTTTACTCCCTTATATAGGGAATTTCCTAATATAACGTATGTCATTTTCAGTGATTGAGCATTAATGACTAATTATGACATTAATGTAACGTTAAAATGAACAACTGTAACTGTTGCGTGAATGTTATGTAACGTGTGGATCACTAATTTGAAGATCTCTGAATCTGCCCTTTATTCCGCCCAGATACATTTTGACTGTGTCTCTTCATCTTCTCAATCAGGTTGAGACTTCCGTAGCTAATCAACCGTGGGTATGATTTGCCGTGCCTCTTTGCCTCATACCTCTTCATAGAGTCCCGTCCAGCTATCGTGTCTTCATTGCTCCACGTAGACTGCTGAGTCATCAAGATTTATTACACGTGTGAAGCTCTTTTTTACCAATACAGTGTACTATAATAGTTCTACTATCGGCAGCTCTCTTGCATCTCTTGTTACCGCATTCAATGACTCTGCAACGTTTGATGTCATAGTCCAAGTTTTGTTCACTATAGCATGTACTCGAGACCATCTGTGATAGCCTATATCGTATAAGTATGCTTTAATACGTGTGTCAATCTCTTCAATCTTTGACATTCTTTCATTAAATTCATCAAGCGTGTATGATCATTCCGTGGCAAAGTACAATTCGCTTAACTTTAGATGACCCTTCTTGAACTTTGACCTTATATTTGTCAAAATATGCCACATGCAAGAGTAATGTAGCATGCCAGTATAAACAATAGATGTTGCCTTCAAGATACTTTCATTCCGATCCGAAACAACACACATATTTGGTTTTTCACCATATGCATGTTTGAATTGCTCAAAAAAACACTTCCATGATTCGTCATTTTCTAAATCAACAACAGCATATGCCAGTGGTAGTATGCTACCTATCATATGTGGCAAAAGGCAATTAATTTCCATCATAAAACTGTAGAGGAAGAAAAGTACATACAAACTACAAATTTTCAACAATATATCTACAACAAATCTACAATACCTATTACATCCATTGTGCTAGCTGTTAGCATTATTCTCATGTATGCTGATTTAAAAAATGTCCCATCAACTACTACAAATGGCCTATAATATTTCCAAACATTGATTGACGTACTAATCGCAACAAATGCATACAAGAACAGTCATCGTCGGTCTTCTTCAATTTAACTACCGACCCCGGATAAATTTCTCCAGAATATACAAATAACTAGGCAATCGATTGTAGGAGTCAGCAGGATGACCTCTCAAAAATTCCAAATCCTTTTCCTTTGCTCTCCAAGCTTGCATGTACGTTAAGTTCACGCCGTGTTCAGACAACATATCAGTTTGTATGTCTTTTGGTGTGTAAATTGTCTTAGGATCAGCATATTTTGGTATAACCATGCTACCCACTACCATAGCTGTAGGTTTGCGTTGTATGTATGTATTGTCCATCAAAGAGCATGTGTGCAAGCTGTTGAATTTTTGAACCTTGAACATTGCTGAGTCATTTATGCTGATGGACTTGAAGTGCCATGTACAATTTTTTCCAACACATACCAGGCGGTAACTACAGAATAAAAATAATTTAAACTGGTATGAAAAATGTGGATAATAAAAAATAGGCTATTTAAGCATGAAAATAGTATATTTAACAATTTATATTAAAAAAATTACAAACATCTACAATTTGTATACAAAGATATTACAAACACTGAAGAAGTAAAAAAATACAAATAAACTACAAATTAACAAAGACATGAGTTTTGACTATTGATTTGTTCCTAACTTCTAGCACTAGACCTTTTCACCCTAAATTGGAACTTGTTTATGACAAAATAGTGCTTCATTGCACTCGCAATTGTTTGCTTGTCTTTGTATACTTGGCCTACTTCAATAACAATTGGTGTATTTTCTGTTATAATTAAACTTTCATATTCCACTGTCGTCGGAGATGTTGACATATCAATCAACTTCAGTGTTCCAGATGAACCTGCAATCAATTAAAGGTAAATACAATTATGATATATATTATAGTAAAATTGTAGAACAAATAAAATTCAATACTTATATTGATCTACACATGTTATGTAGTTTTTTTTTTATAGAAAAATTATAGAATAAATGAAATTCAATACTAATATATATCTACACATTTTATGTAGTTTTTTTGTAGAAAAATTATAGAACAAATGAAATTCTATACTAATATATATCTACACATTTTATGTAGTTTTTTTGTAGAAAAATTATAGAACAAATGAAATTCTATACTAATATATATCTACACATTTTATGTAATTTTTTTGTAGAAAAATTGTAGAACAAATGAGATATAAACAAATTTCACTACTGATATAACAGATCAAACCCTGAAATTGTGTTCGAATTAGAGATAGTCAATTCCAAATCGAAATCACACACTGTTATATATAGCAGATACATTCCTAAGTTTTTGTTTTCCTTTTTTGTCTCCATGTATATACTCGAACTCCCATATCGTTCCTAATTTCTATTGGAGGACAATGTTCGTTGACAATGTATTTGATAGATACTCTGTGATTGTAGAATTCAATTGGTTATAGCTTGCATATTCGCTGACTACAATTCCATCGATATGAAAATCTATGTATCTCCCAAAGCTATCCCAATTCCCATTTAGCTGAAGCATAATAGCTATTTTCGACATTATTGTGTGTGATTCAATACAATTGTAGCTAATTGATTCGATTTTGCTTGTGAAACCAAAATATACAGTAAAAAATAGAGTGTTTCAAAAACAGAGTGCCGAAATTGTAAGAGAAACAGAATAATTTCAAGCTTAATTAATGACGAGTAATGCGTTGAAAAAAATCTCAGAAGAATCATTTACTATCCCAAATTTCCGCTCCTAAAAAAGGAATGTTACAGCTGAAAGGATTCTATTTTAAATGATTTGTATAGATTTTGTAGGAAAAAATATTTCCAGGGCGAGTAATACGTTAAACATGGACAATTTTAGTAATATAGTTTCATATATGGTATAGGAATAAAAAAATTCCTTAAAAGAAAATAGTTCCCTCTTACTGCTTCCAGCTATCCATCATACCAAGAGTGTTCTACTTAAGCCCAAATTGTGATAAACCTTTCTTGCCCCCTAATTCAACACCTCACGTTATATGTTACGCATATATTATATCAACACCAACCACACACGGGGGAAGAGAGGGAGACAAACAAAAACAGAGAGGAAAGAAGCGAGAGAGGGGAAAGAAGGACGAAAAACAGAACAAAAAATGAATCCGAAAAAGAAGCAAAACAGAGGGACGGGAAGGCACAAATTGGAAAAAGAAGCAGCCAAATCCCTTTCTTCTTCTCTTCTTCCTCATCATCAATCACCAATTTTTCTTCCATTAAACCATGTAATTTTCTACCATTTTTACTCAAAACTCACCTCAAAACAGTCATGAAACACACTTTGAACTACCATGAACATCCAGCCATGAAAGCTCCATAAAAAACACTTGGTGTAAAGCCACCATACAACAGCTGAAAAACGCCTCAAACTCCACTGTGAAAAACACCCCAAACCCAGCAACAAAAACGCTGAAAACAGCCCCTGTTTCTCACCTCAAAACAGCCCCACGAAACACCCCAACCAGTCCCAAAACAAAGCCATGAACTGACCTCGAACCAACCAGAAACGCAGCAGTCCCGTTCCCAAAAATCGAGTTGCGTCGCACAATATGAACAAACCGAAATAATTCACCTCCACCACTATCAACATCCAGTTGATGTCTGAGGTCCATGAGGTTCGTTCGGGGTGAGATTTTTCAGTCAGCCAAGTTTCCGGCGAGGTTGCTCTCCCTTTGTGCTTTTCAAAGTTGATAATCAAAAGCAACTTTTACACTAACGACAGAATAGAATATCAAAAGCAAGTGTTCCTTCCTCAATTCGTTACACTTATGATCACTCTAGCGGATACAACCAACTAATTTTACAGTTCAGCCTTCAATACTTCTAATACTAGCCATCTACCACAGCTTCAATCAATTTCCAGCAAATATGGAACTAGTAAACTTCAAAATCCTGTAACTAGAACTTGTTGAGCTAAGACTTCTTCAGAGATGAATTTAAACGGATTCGTTATCTTCAACATCACCTCAAATATGAACAATTATTTAAACAGAGTAGAAATTCCAACAATGAACTATTTATGTAAGCGATAACAAATGAAACATTTAGTTCAAACATAGACACGCACCACAAATGATCAGAGTAGGAATTCTAAGCAGCTTTGATAATTACATATATTATATTTATTGAATCGGACTTGAATATTGCATAGAGAAGTCAGGATTTCATTTATAAATCCAACAAGGACTACAGGTGGTCATCAACGTATCTAGTAGAATGAAAACAGCAGGGAAAGACCAAATAAATGTTTGATAGCCTAGCGATGTAACTCAGCAAACAACTTCCAGCAGAGAAACAACAGAATTCCATATCAGATACAAGCTTTTGAAGATGAAATCCAGAAAAGGGAAAAGAGCAGCAGCATCTTCAAACAATTCAAAGATTTCTCTCTATCTAGGACCAAATTTGAATTGCAGGATTTTGTCTTTAGCTCTTTTTTGGTTAATGCTGCTCAATATTCAGACTTCTGTGAGGTGAGAAGGAGAGTGTGTATTCTTGTATGTGTGCATATGATCGGGATTTGAGGGGAGTTGAGTCGTTTTAGTTTAGTGGTGGGGGAGAGGAACCGACGCCATTTATGTTCTCTGCAGCGCCGTTTTGAAGGATTGAAGCAGACTCAGCTGTGGACTGGGGGCCCAAAACCATGGCCCAGTCCCATTTTGAACTACACAGACCTATCCTCTTTTCTTCTTCATTTTTATAATTATCCAACTAATTAACTAACCTAGTATGTAAAGCTAAAATTACAAAATTAACCTATTTACTGATTTGTCTATCAATTAAGCTAATTAAAGTGTAAATTAACAATTTATCTAACTAGTTAAACCTGAATGTTTTAGGAGTAATTTTTATATCGGGCAAAAATTACGTGCTCACATATAATATCATATTATATAACACGATACATTATAAAACGATTTACAACAACTATTCAAACAAGTTGTAATTACTAGCGACATCTCCCAAACTTATCTCAATTAACTTAGAATGCATGCAAATGCATATTTGCATATTTATAAAAATCTTACAAAAAAATACACAAAGAGTGGAACTTTCAATCAAAATTGCACAGTTTGAAGGGGGGAAAAAAGAGAAGACATTAACAGTATTAAATGATAAACACGTGCTGATAGTATTACTAATAAACATGAGGTGATGGAAAGGCACTTCCCTTAAAAGGAGTATTTTACAAATAAATAGTTAGGAGTTTGGATAAAATTATTGAAACTAGTAATACAAATTTATTGAAATTAGTAATAAGTAGTTGTTTTGTGATTGACTGATTTTTGATTCGAACACTTTTAAAATATATCAAACGTATAGATAAGACAAACAATGCATACAAACTGAACAACCTTATAAATGTAACTAAACACTCTAAATTTAACGGTTTTCTGGTATTTTATGTTAGTTCTTAAATTTGTTAGGATTGAAATTGTTTAGTTTTTACAAAAGAGAAAAAAAATGTTCAAATTGATCTTTGAATTATATAAATAGTCTAAATTTGTCATCTTTTAATAGTTTTCTGTCAAAATGCACCCCTTACAATTACAAGATAAGCTCAAGTGTGTCCTTACATATGGAAATTATTTTAGTGTAATCAATCTTTAAACCCTTGGATCAGTACTTAGGTTCGTCACATCTTTACATCCACCACTTTTAATATCAACCCCAGCCTTACCTCTTTTGATCCACCCCCACGGCCCACCTTGCTATTTTTCGCGTTTGGTCTTATGGATATAGGTATTCACGAGATAACTTGCATAATTGTATTCAATAGTCACTATGAAAGTCTATACGTTTAACTGACAAACCGCATGCCAAGTTTGAGAGGCTATTAGATATCTTGATCTAATAATTATCTAATACTAGGTAATTTCTAAATTAATTATCCATTTTCTTCTTAAATAAAATGAGAAATTAAATCATGGGTTAAGATTGAGATCAACCATACATTGCTAAACGGCTAACACTAAAATGAGCTCCGACTTAAAATAACAAATAAAAAATTAACGTTTGAATATTTTTTATTGCCAAGTATTTTTGGCTACTTTTGTTTTGATAGTAATGAAATATTTGTATTAAAAAAACTAGAAGTAGTTTTCCTTGTTACAAGTCATAGAAAAGTTCTCACTCGTTGGTGGAGTATCACAAGCGACATATTGGTTTCCTAGTGTCCTAAACATATTACAAGCAGTAGTTGGTAGGGATTTAACAAAAAAAACAATCTCTATTTTGTTCCAATTTCAGTTGTTGCATCACAAAAAGAGGTGGACTTGCATAGAGATTTACGACTTCAAGATTTAGCTGCTTGAAGTGATCTTTGGTGGCGTCTTTAGCTAGTAGATGAGCTACTTTATTACCTTCATGAAAGTTATGTCGAAGGAGAAGGGCATTCTGCTGGGCATTAATGATTTGCATGCATAAACAGTGTTTGAGAAAACAATATGATCATGATATATTGCGGTGATGACCTCTGATTTGAATCTGTTTCCACCTCGAGGGGGAAAAGACTGAATTTTGTGGCAATTTGTAGGCCCTCGTGTATTGCCTGCAGTTCAACATATGGTGGTGATGTAGCAACACTTTTTTTTTTGGAAGCCAAGGATCCAATTACCAGCGTGATCCATGAAGACTCCTCATAAAACTGTACCTTTAGAGTGTTTTTGTAGGTGCTATCAATGTTGAGTTTGTACCAGTTTCTTTGGGGTGCATGCCACCGTATGTGGATTGACATTTTGGTTTGAAGTGGTGCACCTTTAGAATTAAGAAGAAGAAATTTCAAAGCTTGGCTCGAGATAGTTTTTAATGTGGGGGAGTAGTTTGTGCTATCGAAATTATTTTTGTTTCTAGTAATCCAAATATCCCACACGAGGAAATAGAATAGGCGTGTCCACTCTATTTTTGGAGCTTGTAATATAATATTTAATCCCCTTAAATTTAGGAGTCAATGATTGTTAGCAAGGATGTTATGGGTGGTTATGCCTAGTTTTCTCCATATTGGACAAACTTTTAGACATTTTAGAAAGATATGGGTAATGGTTTCTTCTTTTGTTCGGCATAAGGTGCAGTGATGATCAATGTTGATGCCTATGCAGTTGAGATATTGTCGATAATAAACTCTATCGTGGAGACATTACCATAGAAAATTTTTATTTTATTAGGACGGTGTGACTTCCATATCCATTTGAAATCATGTTCCGATGGGGGTATGCCATTGATGATTTGATAGCATGATTTAGTTGTAAAATAATTGTTGTTATTTAGGGCTCCATAAAGGTTTGTCTGTATTACCATAGTTTATCGGTTGTGGGATGGTTTCTATAATATGTACGATGGAAGTTGGTAAATCAAATAAGATATTGGATATATTCCATTTACCATTAACAAAGAAGTCCTTAACTTTGAGATTTTCTTCCTTCTTTTGAAGGAGACCTTCTATACAGTTTCTTAAGGGAGGGAAATCTGAAATCCGATGTGTGTTCCAGATATTTAGATTTGAATTGCGACTTGGTTTCCAATGAATACCCTTAGAGCAGGTAGTCCATCCTTTGAGGATACTTCTCCAAATGAAATACGTTTGAGTGTTTCTTTTTTTACCATACTTTTTGATGAGAAGGTTTTCCCAGGGTTCTATAGGGTAGGTAAGGATATGCCATGTTAGGCCATTCAGAAGAGCCATATTCTTGGATTTGGTTGGTTTTAGACCAAGGCCTCCAAACTCCTTAGGTTTGGTAATGATTTTTCAGTTGATTAAATGAAGTTTCTTCACCTCGTTTGTGGTTCCCCAAATGAAGTTTCTTTGAATTTGATAGATTTATTTTTGGATCTTAGCGAATAGGATAGTATATTGCATAGTATGATTCAGGATCGAGTTTAGGGTTGATAGGGTTGGAGTAGTTTTGCCAGCTATATTAAGGAAGCTGGTTGTAACGACTCGACCTGTCATTTTGAGAATTTACACTTCGATAGATAGTTTGGGGGCAAAAATAGCTTCGTATGATGTACTAGGACTTGTGTGCAAAATTTGAGTTCATTCCGAGTTGATTTGATATGTTTCGGCATCGTTTCTTCAAGCATAAATGATATCATGTCGAACAAATGAGCTCCAATTTCTTTTTTGATTGAAGCTTTAGACCCGTATCGTAATTATGGACTCATAGCAAAAAGAATCGTCGAATTTGAACATAGTATGAGGATTTTATGATCATTTTACTAAGAATTAAGTTGCCCTATTTTTCAGATTAATTACGGAATTGCCACTGACGGCGTATTTAAAAATCTGCACTATTTGCAAATATTGAAACCAACATATCTCCTTCATTATAACGTCAAATTGAGTGATTCAAAAGCCTAACTTAACTAAAATTTCACAAGGAATCTATTATAGGCATAAAAGCGAGTTTTGAGATTTTTTGGCACGAGAAATAAGGCAGAATAGCTGGCAGAAAATATATAAAATAAGGGTTTGTTCATTTAGTCATATTTTGAGTTGGGGAGCTCGGATTTGGGCGGTTTTGCAGGAGATTTTCACCATATGGATTGGGGTAAGTGTTCTCTACTCGGTTTTGGTTGTATTTCATGAATCCATTTTTGTTTTTGGGATTTAACTGATATCTTCAAAGTGAAATTGAGGGAGTTAGGGCTTGAGTTTTGGATCGTTTGAGGTGAGGATTTGAGGGACCAAACAAAGTCTGATTTTGACAAATTGGTTTTGAGATGTGGGCCCGAGGCTGGGTTTTGGTCGATTTCGAATTTTTGGCATATCTTGTAGTTTTTGTTGTGGAATTTGATTCGTTAGCTTATGTTGATGGTATTAATATGATTATGGTTAGATTCAGAGCTTTTGGAGATCGAGTCCAGAGACAAAAGCATCCCGGAGTAGGATTTTACGCTATTGAGGTAAGTATTTTGCCTAACCTTGTGTGGGGTACTTCCCCTCAGGATTTGAGTCCTCTGCGTTAATTGTAGCCTGTGCATGCAAGGTGACGAATGCGTGCCCCGCCTTATTTGTGAAAAAATTGCCTTTAGGGTTCTTAGTTCCTTATGTTCATTAAGCGGGAATATTTCTTATATAATTGAGTTTTCTATTTGCTAGTTTTACCTCTACATGCTCTATACATGTTGTTAGCTTTTCTCTAACTCTTACTTGTTATTTGGCCCTTATTTGCCTTAATTGAAGTGATTGCCTTCCTTAATGTTTTGATACTTCTTAATTGTGAGTTCCTCTATGATTGTACAAGTATGCTACATGTTCAATTGTTGTGGTTGCCGGTGAAGTTATCACGTGCCTTACCTGCCTCGTTGTCCTTGCGAAGGTTGTTGTATTCGTTTTGATTTTTTTCGTGATTCTCTTGTTGTCGTGTACTCATACTCTTAGTAGTAGAAATTGTGGTAATTGAGTTGTAGATTGGTTGTTGTTGTTGATTTAAACTAATGTTTGGTGGGATCGGGTTGCGCGCCACAACAGGAGTAATAAGGGTGGACATGTGGTATCGGGTTGCACGCCGCAACAGGAGGAATAAGGGTGATATATTGAGGAGAAATAAGGGAGGAGTGGTGGGATCGGGTTGCGCGCCACAACATATTAAATATTATTTACTGTTATTGTAATTGTTAAGGAGGAATAAGGGAGGACTGGTGGGATCGGGTTGTACGCCGCAATATATATATTTACTGTTAATGTAATTGGTAAGGAGGAAAAAGGGAGGATTGGCAGGATCGGGATGTATGCCGCATCAATATATGTACTTATGCGTTCCTTTCTGACTGTGCAAGTTATTCGGTAGTTTTACATTTCACTTAGGGATCGGTTATAGCTATATACTGATAAGACCCTAGTTCATTTGTACAAGACTTTGATAATTTATATTTCGGGTTCCACTGAGCTTTGAGGATCGGGTTATCGACATTGAGTTATTGACTTGTCGTTGTTCCTTGAATTCTTTTCCTGAAACTATTACCCTGGTGAATTATTTTTCAAAGTAAATTTACTACGTTGAATCATTTCCTCCTGTCCTACTAAGTTGTTAGTAATATAGTGATTTAAAATAAAGGAATTAGTATTATGCTACTTTGTATGACCTTTTAAATTTACATATATATTTCAATAATTCAAATTCCAATAATTGTTATATTTTATTCCAATTAGTTTCTCAATTAAATTTTTTAACCCGTTTGAGATTTG
Organism: Nicotiana paniculata; assembly: GCA_005239505.1. Taxonomy (NCBI): domain Eukaryota; kingdom Viridiplantae; phylum Streptophyta; class Magnoliopsida; order Solanales; family Solanaceae; genus Nicotiana; species Nicotiana paniculata. Next base: position 14,412 of record ML358023.1, on the reverse strand, counting down.
ATCTTACTTAAAAAGGAATTTCTATTAAGTTTTAATTTAATAAATCCTATATTAAAGGCAATAGCTTATTTGATGTTGTGTTTTATTTGAAAAGGGTATTTTCTTCATTCAAATGATTTCAAAAAAATAACTTCCTCTTTTCTCGTTGATTTCCTAATTGGTTTAGAAACTAAAAATTTATTTTATGTTATATAAATGAGACTCCATGGGCGTATTAATTACATTGGTTGCAGACATTATGTTCTGGATAGTACGTGGATTTCGTTGTGCAAAGTGAGATGGAAATATGTGGGCACAGGCACATTTGTGCTAAGAGTTCGGAAATTGCGATTTATGATAGTAGACACCAAGGATTGAGATGGTCGGGGTTGTGTATTAGAAATGGTGTGATTGATTGATTTAACATCGCTTTCTTTATTTGAGCACATTTTACTTGTTTGTGTTCCAGCCATGTTGGTGTTAATTTACTTGGTTATCTTTCGTTACCATCTGTGTTTTCCTTCTATTGTCTCTAATGTTTGTAGTTTGATCTCTCCCTGCTATTGACATTACTTTGTTATCTTTATCTTGGTAGTTTATTATCATAGCCTGTTCAATCTATTTGACCAGTAGGTGTCGTGACTGTTCCTCGTCACTACTCCACCGAGGTTAGTCTTGATACTTACTGGGCACCGATGTGGCATGCTCATACTACACTTCTGTACAGTTTTGTACAGATCCAGGTATTCGATCATTAGTAGTTGTGCGGATTGTTGCTGTGGAGACTCATGGTAAACCTGCTGCTGTGATCGCAGGTCTCAGAGTCACCTTCTATTGTACTTATTTCCATTGTTTCCTTTTTTTCCTGGAACAGTGATGTATTCATTTTGTACAACCACTCATAGAAAGGCTTATGACTTGTACTACCGATTTTGGGAATTGTGATTGTTCAGAGTTACCTAATTTGAAGTTAGTGAATATCAATGTTATTTATGTTAATGTTAGGCTTACCTATTTTAGAGACTAGGTGCCATCAAGACTCCTTTTGAATATTTTTTGGTCCTGACAAGTTGGTATCAGAGCTCTAAGTTCATAGGTGTTACGAGTCATAAGCAGGTTTAGTAGAGTCTTGCGGATCGGTATGGAGACGTCTGCACTTATTTTCGAGAGGCTACAGAACTATTAGGATAATCTCCCTTCTTTCATTCCTTATCGTGCGATATTGATTCAACTCGAAGCATATAACTTATGTTCCCTTACATCCACCCATGTATGATATCGCACTTTCACTGTCCGCTATGCGCCAGTGGTTTGTGATGCTACAGACGGGCTATGAGGGAGTCAAGGATGCTCAGACATTGTCTCAACGTGTCGTCCAGACTGAAGATACAGGGGTATTAAGAGACTATTCAGTTATTCACATGGAGGTGCAGCGGGTTCCGGCATCTGGGTTATGAGTACGAGCTTGGGAAGGTTTAATTGGTTGACTAGTCGTCGAGACTGTGGTGGGGTCACGAGGTGGATGTTGATTGAGGATAGTTGGTAGTATTGGAGAATATGTGGTTCATATGATATTTCTCCTCAGTGGAAGGTACATATTGTCATTCAAGGCAATGAAGGAATAAAGTTTGACGGTCACGTGAATGGACATGCGCTTAGTGGATGAATTGAGTACCTTGTGTGATCGGTGTTGTCGAGCTGTGAAGGTTAGTTTTGCGGATCATCAGATGTTTTTTTATATTGCTTCGAGCCAAGTGGGGGAGTCCATCATCGGCATTTAGATTGCAGAGTTAGGAGTTACCTCAGTTTTGGCCTAAGAAGTGTATATAGATGGTATTGGAAGGTTCCCAAAATTTGTATATGACTAAGATATGAGATCTTACATGGGATGGTGTTGGGACTTACGGTGTTTCTACGTCATTAATGTATTTTCATTTCAGTGTCAAAAGGGGGTCATAGAAATAGCTTCAGATTCATAGAAGGTCTATTCAGCGTGGGCATATCGGTAGGGGAATCATAGGGTGCTTCAAGGTAGATACAATGGTTTATGAGTTGCTGGGCTACGTGGCTTGTACTAGGATTTTCTGCAATGAGTTTTGGTTGGAGTATTTGTGTATCAATAGGGAGAAGTGTTACCTCAGAGGAAATACTAGGAGTAACCGAAGAAATGGGCCAGCTCTGTGGTGTTGGGTCAACATAGCAATGGAAGTAATTGGTCCTTTTTGAATGGGAATTCCCTACCGGCATTTGTGGTAGTATTATTGGGTTGGACAGTTTATGTGGATTGATTGAGTTGGGAAGATGAAATCCTAATGGTTTAGGTGCGTGCGGATGGATCTCGGAGATTTCTCGATAGTTTCGGCAACAGCTTGAGTCGGCTGGCTACTATGGGCATAAGGAATATGTTGTACATTATGGTTTTCTCCTGGATGGATATCAGAAGTTAATAGAAGGTTGGTATTATTGGATATCATATGTGAAGAACGTACATTTTAGGAAATACCCTTGAGTTTTGGTTTACGGGTGCGTGGCATGGTGATTACTAGGTTTTAAGGCTTTTGAGGTTCAGGTTTTGTTACACGGCCGAAAAATCAATATGGGTGCTTCAGTAAAATGATGGGGTGTGAGTGATGTATCAGCCATTCGATTAGCATAGTTGAGTCGGGTATGGAAATTTCGGTATTCCTAAGGTTTTGGGGCTAGATGTCCCCATATGCGGTCTATTTCTTGTTTGTAGATTGTGAAGGCATATTGAGAATGGGATAACTGATAGCATACATTGTCGATAGGTTTCTATAGACTTTTGGGGGAGCGGCAGCATAGCTTGGAATTTGAGGATATTGTCGCGCATCTAATGGATGTTCATGAGGAGCGGACGGACTAGTAAAGTTAGTAAATGAAACAGGGTGTAGGATAGGGTATTGAAGTCGCAGAGAGCGTGCATTTCTGCGTCGTTGGAAGGTGTCCGCGGGTGATATCCACAGGTGGGTTATCTTCTGTGAATGGGTTGGCGGTGGCATGGTTGGCAAGTCGTTGTGAGAAGTTCTAGTGGCTATTCGGTAGGAGGAAGAATGTGTGAATGATGCTAGAGAATTTGAGCATTTAGGGAGTGCTAGCGAGAGAACTTGGAGGAATTGGACGGATTGGTTGAGCAAGATCGTGTTATCAAAGGATAAAGGATCTCGGCAGGGTATAGAGTGGTGCAAGGAGTAGCTTCAGGCTAAGTGGGGGAGTCCCTCCATCTGCAGTTGGGTTGTAGTGTTGTCTTGTCATAGGGTTGCGAACTATCAGCGTGTTAGCAAGTTATTTCAGCTAAGGGAAAGGAGTAAAATGGTGATTGTGCATGGGATTTGATAAATGTGTGCAAAAGTTGGCCCTGTCGGGCCAGGGTTAAGATTTAGAAGATTCAGGATTTTGCCTAAGGCATAGGGGAGTTGTCAGGGTAGTGACTCAGTCGCGTGCTTCAAGGAAAAGGGTGTTCAGGTGCTAGAAGAGCCTTGGAGTTGATTTTATTCGGGGTCAGTCAGAGTGGGTGACTCTAAATAGCGGTCCTAGCGAATTCAAAAGTTAAGAATGCAATGTTTAAGGGTTTCAGGCAGCAGTATGACCGAGAATCGAGATTTTGCAGAGTAATTTCTGAGAAAAAGGAGGATAGTTGGAATGTTCTATGATATGTTTCAGCATGCAGGATAGTATTGGAGGGGTGAGATAAATAAACTCCGGATTGTAGAAAGATTAGCAGGAGGGTATGAGACGGGTTGCGGGATTTAGGCAGCATAGTCTCGTGAATCAAGGTCACTCGGGATGAGTGAGGGTTGAGTTTGCTATGAGTTGAAGGAAGTTGCCATTATTCCTGAAGCAATTGAAGATGATTAAAAGAAGATAGATTGATTAGCCATGGTAGAAATGGCACATTTACAGCAGTGATCAGTTCCTTCGGTGTGATTAAGTTATGCATGTGGTTTGTGCCGGTGTGTGTAGGGCTTTTCGGCCCTCGTGATGGATTTCATGTGGGAGCATTTGAGTGTTATGGCCTGTCAGGTGTAGGAGGATCCCGGAAGGGTTATGGTGGTATAGGCTACTACTTAAGGATTTGCATGTTGGGTGATTGTGGGAATTCACTCGTGTGTTGATATGGTACTCTTGAATTGATTTAAATTAAAGGTTTCTATATGATGAAGTGTTCACCCTATTGGTGGTTCAGAAATTGTGATGGAATTCTTGCGCTACCTCAGATTGGCATGTTAGGTGCGGTAAGCAGTATGAAACTGGGAGTGAGAATAGAGATTGCGATTCAGTGTTGATAAGGGTGTCATGAGCTCGGAAGAGCAAGAAGGAGTGATTTGAAAGTTGAGAGAAAGATGGTGTTATCTTCAGTGTCACCTGAGATTGATATTCGGTGGAGAAGGCTTTGTACCCTGGTCATGGGTTCTTGATGTGTCTTGTTGCCTTGTGTGGAAGGTCGTGGAAGCATGACCGCGAAAATATTGTGTAAGTGTGACATGTAGTCACTTGATGGATTGAAGATTTGGACTGAGGATAAAGAAGTGCAATGTTGTTTATTTGAGAAGTTATGCCTGAAAGGCGTTCAGTTCATTTGGTTGTGGATTGTGGGGTGTTTGTCCCGGCTATGACGGTTGTTCTAGCATATTATGAGAGGAAGTGTGTTATTATGGACCCAGGTAAAAGCTATTAGCTTAGTTTGGTGTGAGCAAGGTAGACTCGATGTTTGTGGATGGATTTAAATATGATTATGGGCTCCGTATGAGCCAGTCATGTTTATTTCAGTAGAGCGCTTTTCATGGAAAGGTATTAGAACAACAGATGTTGTTCCGTCCTCATCAAATTCATGTTATAATATGATTGTGTCGTGTGAGTTGTGAAACGGCTTGATAATTTCTTATGAGTTGAGATCTCCGCATAGTGATGATGTTATGTGAGCAGGATAGCTCGTGTATATATATATCGCACCTCAGTCGTGCTTGGGATTTTGCACTTATCAGTCTCCCCGGGATGGTATTATGCACTTAGCGTGCTTGTGACCGATATTCGGTAATGTGTAATAGTGAGCGATTCAGCTCCGAGTATATTTCCTTATGTGAGTTTTATGATGGGATCGGGTGGAACGCCACCACATGTATGTTATTTGGATCGGGTTGCACGCCCAAACAGTGTGATGATGAGAAGGGTTAATATATATTTATTTTTCTTATGTTTTACTTCCTATTTTCTGAGAAATTTCATATTAGTTGCGTGAGTTGAATAGTCCCTTCCTGAGCTATTTCTTATTTATCATGATCGAGTTATGGCCTATTGGCGCGATGTGGTATCATGTGAGGCTGTTGGTCATGTTTGGGATGATTTTTTGTCTGAGCAGTTCATACTGGATGAGACGAGATTACCGGATCAGGGATTAGTGAGATAAGGTTATGTGAAATGTATATTAAAGAACAAATACCATTATTCAGGTTCATAATGAAGTGATAATTCTAGTCAAGATGAGGTATTCAAGGATTTGTTAACTCTGCAGTTGGGACATTTCCTCCGTTTTGGTGGTATCGTCAGCATTATAGCAAGATGTATGTATATATATCATGAGGTGCATTGGGAGCATCAGATTCGTAGAATTCTGGCTATTAAGGTACAAGGGGCGTCATTGTGGTCAGATGATGGATTAGGCGGTGTATGGTTCCAATTCAGCAAAGGTACGCAGTTGTGTTCTGGTGCCTCGTGTGGTAGTTGATACGGTGTTCATATATTATAAGTAGGCCTGGCAGAGAAATTTCAGGTGTTTGAATGAATTCTGAGCTTATTATATGGATAAAAGAAGAGATCTCCAGGTTTGATCAAGCTAATGTACTCAACTGGGTTGTAGTACCACGGGCAGGTGCTCGAGGTGTTAAACTGTGATTTCAGATAAATTCAGAACAGTTCTTGGCACATTCGACGACGAACATCGGTTTAAGTGAGGGAGAATGTAACGACCCGACCGGTCGTTTTGAGCTCTAGTGCGTTGTTCAGCGGTTTGAAGTCGTGAGCAACTCCATTTCAGGTATTATTACTTGTAGGTGTGGTCGGAATTGAATTTCGGAAAGTTTAGAGTTGATTTGGAAAGAGAATTGTCATTTTAGAAGCCTTAAGTTGGAAGAATCAACTAAGATTGGAATTTTGAGTAAACGACCTCCGAATAAGGATTTGAAAGTTCCTGCAGGTTCATATGATGATTTCGGACTTGGGAGTATGTCCGGATCGGGTTTTGGATAACCTGGGAGCGTTTCGATGCATATTGTGGAAGTCAACATTTTTGAAGAAATTTCCTAAGTTTGGCTTGAAGCGTATTTCAGTGATGTTGATGTCCGTTTGGGATTCCAAGTCTGGGAATATCTTTGTATGGTCATTCTAGAGTTGGGAGCGCAATCGGAAGTGAATTCGGATGTCCGGAGGTCATTTTGAAGTCATTTGGCAAAAGATAGAAGTTTGAAGGTTTTTGAAGAATCCGATCGGAAGTGGAAATTTTGATATCGGAGTTGGAATGCGATTCTGGAAGTTGGAGCAGGTCCGCAATGTCGAATCTGACTTGTGTGCAAAATTTGAGGTCAATCGGATGTGATTTGATAGGTTTCGGCATCGAATGTAGAATTTGGCAATTTCTAAGTTCATAAAGTTGGGATTTGAGTGCGATTCGTGGTTTCGATGTTGTTTGATGTGATTTGAGGCCTCGAGAAAGTCCGCATTATGTTTTGGAATAGGTTGGTATAATTGGACGGGGTCCCGGAGGCCTCAGGCGGATTCCGGGTGGTTAATGGATCAATATTTGAAGTTGAAGAAAGCTGAAGGTTGCTGTCATCTGGTGTGACCGCACCTGCGAGGCTTTGGCCGCAGGTGCGGCTAAGGGCGCGGCAGGTGCGAAATTGGGTTGGAGCCAAGTAGACCGTAGTTGCGGGAGATTTGGGCGCACTTGCGGAAGCGCAAGTGCGACAAGTGGACCGCAGGTACGGAAATAGGCCTGGGCAGATTGTTTTTAAGCGAGAATTTGGTTTCTCCATCTATTTTCATATGCTATGGGCGATTTTGAGGAGCTTCAAGGAGAGTATTTCTTCATGCAATGTCTAGGTAAGTAAATTCCTCCCGTTTTTAAGTTAAATACAAGATTATATGCATGAATTAGACATGGAAATTGGTAGGAAATTGGAAAATCTTAAAGGAACCTAGGAAATGGTAATTTGGATTTTTAGCCACGAATTTGAGCATGGAATTTAGAGTAAATTGTATATTTGAACTAGTAAAGCTATGGTTAGAATGTATCTTCGAGAAATTTCGGATTCCGGGCACGTGGGCCCGAGGGCATTTTGGTCATTTCACTGAATCGGAGTTGGGGCATTATACACTTTGGAATTGTTGCAAATATTAGAGTATATTTTCTTTGGTTTGTTGTTTTTTGGATAGTTTCGGAGCGTTGTGCAACGATTTGAGTCATCAAAAGGGCTTGGAGGCCGGTTATGGAATTTCGGAGCGAGGTAAGTCTCCTTTCTAACTTTGCGAGGGAGAATTATCTCCCTAGGTGAACTAATTAAGTATGTGTTACTATCTGCGGGGGCTACGCATGCACGAGGTGACGGGAGTCCGTGCGTAGCTACTATTATGCCATGTCAGGGTAGCCTAGGACCCACTAGCATGCCCTACCTATTATACCTTTGATCTTGTCTGTAATATTAGACTGCTAATATAACCAAAATTGTAATTGAATGACTAAGGAAGATTAGAGTTTATTTTCATAAACCATCTAAAAAGAGAATTGATTTCCTTCACGGGCAAATTTCTGGATAAGATTGTATTATCAAACATTATAAAAACTTGGCAAGTGAATTTCAAAAGGATTTAAACACTATTTTATAGTTTTTAAAAGAGAAATCTGTCATTTACTTGAGTATTTGTTTTCCCGACGTATTCGGGGTGGAGTGTTGATTGTGCCTGACTGCATATGACCGCTTTGCAATTTACATTCCGCGAGCGGAGTGATATTTCCCCCACTCTTATGGGAGCGAGCCGTACGCCACGACGGATTTAAAATGCACTTTTGGTACGGGCCGTTCGATCCTCGGCAGTGCATAGACATGATTATTATATTGAGAGGTTGTAATGACCCGCCCGGTCGTTCCGAGAGTTTAGCCTCGTTTCCCCCATTTTTGCTTCATTATATGTGGTTCAAATTCATTTATGTGTGTTGGGTCGGTTGGTTCGGGTTCAGAGTGGTCATGGTGAGAATTGAGGCGCTTATTCTCTTAAAGTAGCCTAATAGTTGAAAAAGTTAACTGAGAGTTGACTTATTGGTGAACGACCTCGGGATGCGGATATTATGGCTCGGATAGCTTCGTTAGGTGATTTTGGACTCAGGAGTGTGTTGGAAATGTAGTTTTGATGTCCGGTGTAGAATTAGGCTTGAATTGATGAAAGTTAGTTTTTGGCGATTTGCGGTTGGCAGTGGAAAATAGGCTATCGGGGTCGGAATGGAATTCCGGAAGTTGAAACGGGTCCGTAATGTCATTTTGGATATGTGCAAAATTCCAGGTCAATCAGAGGTGTGTTGGTTGGTTTCGGCTTCGTTGGCGAAATTAGAAGTTTCAAAGTTCATAGGGTTGAATTTGATGTAATTTTGGTGTTTTCATGTTCTTTTTGGTGTTTCGAAGGCTCGACTAAGTTTGAATGATGCTATGGGATGTGTTGGCATGTTTGGTTCGGGCCCCGAGGGGCTCGGGATTGATTTCGGATGGTTGGCGGAGTTTTGAACTTAGGAAATTGCAGCAAATGGCTGCTGGTGTAAAGTTTCTGGTGTGGCCGCACCTGCAGATGGGTAGCCGCAGGTGCGACGCCGCAGGTGCGACGCCGCAGGTGCGAAGGTCCATGCGTAGGTGCGAAAGGAGGCTAAGCAGGAGGAGTCCGCATGTGCGAAGAGTTGGCCGCGCCTGCGAAGCCGCAGGTGCAGAGAAGAGATCACAGGTGCGAGAATTGGTCCGTTAGTGAGATCTCGCAGGTGCGCACCTGGGACCACAGGTGCGATTAAAGGTCCGCACGTGCAGATTTGCTGGGTAGAACAGTATAAAAATAAAGCCTCCATGAAATTTTGGTCATTCTACCATTATTGCATGTGATTGGAGCTTATTTGAGGGCAATTTGAAGAGAGAATTTGAGGGTCTTCAGTAGAGGTAAGTTCCCGGATTATTAAAGTCGTTTCTATGCTATTTTTTTCGGATTAGGCTTGTAATTTGAAGGATTAAAGTAGAAAAAGTTTGGAAAAAAATGGGAGGAAAGATTTGGAAATTTCTTTTGGCAATTTTAGTGGGCAATTGTGGTCCGATTTTGATGTTCTTAGTATGTACGGACTCGTGGGAGGATAAAGGTTCTTGTGATGTAATTTTTATCGGATTCCTAGACATGGGCCCGGGGCTCGGATTTGGCCGAATTTCGAGATTTTTGTATAAATTGATAGTTTTCGATTGGTTGTGTTCCTTTAGCATATATTGATGATGTTAAACTGCGTTTGGTTAGAATCGGAGCAATCGGGAGCCAATTTGAGGGGTAAGAGCATCGCGGTTAGTGTTGTGGCCCGGTGTAGGTAAGTAATGGTTATAAATCTTGTCCTGAGGGTATGAAACCCCGGACTTCATATTTCTCACTATTTTTAGAAGCGCACATATCGGATGACGAGTATGTGACGTGCACTATTTTTTTTGGATTGGACTTGGTCCTCTCCACAACAACTATTGAGTTGCGTATTTTACTCTAAATCATATGTTAAACTGTGTTCTAAAGACTATTGCTATGTTTGGGCTATAAGCCATGTTTGGGGCCTCGTGCTGACTTGTATAGACCTCTTGGGGAATTTTTACTGCTATTTCCTCACGGTTTATTGATGATTTCACTCAGTCACATTGTGCTTACTGTTTTCGAAACTCAGTCTGATTTACACTACTTTGAGATTTAAAGAAAATGATGTTTTGGGTCGAGTACCCCGTTTTACTGATACGCCCGAGGGGCTTTTGAGAGGTTCTGACTGAGTGAGGTCGAGGGCCTGATTGTGAGGATATGATACGCCACGAGGTGTCTTGATATTAGCTCTTGGGCTAAAGGACCCCCTCCGAAGTCTGTACACATCCCCAGTGAGCGCATGTACCTACTGAGTGCCAAGTGACGAGTGACGAGTGGCGAGTGATTGGGAGGCATGAGTGACTGTGAGGTATGCCCGAGAAGATGATTATGAGTGACTGTGAGGCATGCCCGAGGGGCTGATTATGATACATGTTTTTCCCCGAGGGGCTACTTATGATTTTACCACTTTCACTCTGAACTATGAAATATGTTTTGCTTGAGGGGTCTTTTTATGATTTTCAGCATTTTTACACTAAATTTCTTGAAAGTTATGTTGAAACTATTGGCAAGTATATTTCCAAATGATTTTTACTGAAATCGGCTTTTAAGCGTGATGATTTAACGTATACATTGTTGGAAAGAAAGGTTGTGCTTATTGTGAACTGGTGAATTGATTTTTATGTGTTTCTTGCTGCTCAGACCTGATTTATTTTCATTACTACTGAGTTGGTGTACTCACATTACTCCCTGCACCTTGTGTGCAGATCCAGGTGTTAGGGCAGGGTGAGCTGCGTATCTGTTCCAGAGATTTCTCTTAAGTTTTCGAGGTAGCTGCATGCGTCTGCAGTCCTGCTCTCTCTCCTGCTTACTATTATAGAATTTATTTTCTTTTGAGTTGTATATTCTTATGTAGATGCTCATGACCAATGACTCTGGGATCTCGGGGGTTGTATTTAATATTCGGTATAACTTTATCTGTTTTATAGATATTTAAAGGAAACCTTTATGGGTTATCAGTTTAGTGATGTAAATAGAAGGTTATTGCGATTTGAGTATAGTTTTTGGTTGGCCTAGTTCCATGATAGGCGCCATCAAGACTGGTTTAGATGTGGGGTCGTGACAGAGGTGCACTTATGGGACGGTCAGTTCGATCCTCGGCAGTGCACAGAGATGATTATTATTTTGAGATATGCACTTTTGGTACGGGCCGTTCGATCCTCGGCAGTGCATAGACATGAGTATTTTATTGAGATGAACTTTTGGTACGGGCCGTTCGATCCTCGGCAGTGCATAGACATGAGTATTTTATTGAGATGAACTTTTGGTACGGGCCGTTCGATCCTCGGCAGTGCATAGGCATGAGTATTTTATTGAGAGGTGCACTTTTGATACGGGCCGTTCGATCCTCGGCAGTGCACAGAGAGGATTATTATATTGAGAGGTGCACTTATGGTACGGGTCGTTCGATCCTCGGCAGTGCACGACGATGATTATTATGATGGCTCAGTCCGGTTGTCCTTACTCCGTATGCGCATGTTAAGTTGTTAAATGTTTTTTTCATGATTTTTAAAAAGTGAAAAGATATTTGCGGGAAAACAGAGAGGAAATTGTTTACTTAAAATATTTGGGGGAAAATGAGGAAGTGGTAACTGTTTGTTTATTTCCAGTATTTACTTGGGTTTCAGTGCCTTATATATATTGTTGCTTTACTACCTTACATGCCTACCGTGTTCATCATATGTTGTTATTTAATTTGCTGGCCCTTAGTGAGTGTCTAATTCGACCTCTCGTCACTACCTCTCTGAGGTTATGCAGGCGACTTACTGAGTACACATTGTTTTTGTACTCATGCTACACTTGTTGTGAATTTTATTGCACAGGTACTTTCATAGCAATGTGGAGGATTCGGAGACTTAGGCGAGTTGCATCATCGGGAGGCGATCCGCAGCTGACAGAGTCTCCCTCGTACTGTACTTATTTTTATTTTAAATTTCCTAGTCCAATCTGTATTTCGGACAGCCTTTGTGATGATTGTATAAATTCTTAGAAATTGCTCATGTACTTATGACACCGGGTTCTGGGATGTGTTAGGATACATTTGTTAAAGTGTAATATTCAAACTATTGTTTTACTTGACATATTTTATTTAGCTAACGTGTAATAAAGTGAAAGGAAATGATTTTTCATAAATGTTAAACATGAATTTATTTCGACTAATAAATTGTTGGCTTGCCTGACAATGGTGTCTGGCGCCATTACGACATTAGGGATTTTGGGTCATGACACCTTGTGTTTATTTGGTGTTTTGTACTTTTTAGATAATCCATATACCTTGATTTCCTTCTATTTGTACTGCATAACTGAGTTATTGCTGAGTTGGTGTACGAGCTGTGTAGCATGAGAATCCGTGTGGTTCCGTGATGAGCTGTTAGTTGTGCTACTTGTATTGGCTGAGATGAGGTTCTTAGACCTGAGATTCGCACTATCGTATTGGGGGTGAGGAGTGTTTGGAAGTATGAGGTTGTTTCTGCTAAGATTTGGGCAATGACCCTTGACGGACGAGAGAGCTTCTTGACTTGTTGACTGTATGGGCGGTTATGAGTCCTTGCATGTTTCTTTATCATGGGCAGCGTTGTGGAGGTCCGGAACAAGATTCTATTCAATGTGAAGTGTATTGCGACGTCCAAAATATTATTTGGGCAACTATGGTGGTCAGAAGTTATTGCTACGGGCATTTGAGTTGTGTGGAACATCGTGTGATTATACACTGGGTTGGAATTATGACTCGATTTGGCTTGTTCAGGTTATACAGTGATATGATGCGAGATCCGAGTCCTATGATGAATTTCATATGTTGAGATTTGGTTCTGTCCTAAGGTTATGGACTAAGGATGAAGTGAGATCTTCGGTTAAATTGCATTGTCGGTAATACATAGGTTTGGGTGATGGGGAACCACCTCTGGGTGTATGTATGGTGAGATCATTCAGTGGTTTGATGGCTTTGGTAAAACTCTTGGCACTATCGAGGACGAACGTATGTTTAAGTGGGGGAGAATGTAACGACTCGACCGGTCGTTTTGGGAATTTGCACCCCGCTCAATAGTTTGGGGCACAAGTAGCTCTGTATGATGTATTAGGACTTGTGTGCAAAATTTGAGTTCATTCCGAGTTGATTTGATATGTTTCGACGTCGTTTCTTCAAGCATAAATGATATCATATTGAACAAATGAGCTCCGATTTCTTTTTTTGTTGAAGCATTAGATTTGTATTGTAATTCCGGACCCGTAGCAAAAAGAATCATTGAAATTGGACATCGTATGAGGATTTTATGGTCATTTTACTAAAAATTAGGTTGCTAGATTTTTCAGATTAATTATGGAATTGCCACTGACGACGTATTTAAAAATTTGTACTATTTGCAAATATTGAAACCAACATATCTCCTTCAGTATAAAGTCAAATTGAGTGATTCAAAAGCCTAACTTAACTAGAATTTCACAATGAATCCATTAGATGCATAAAAAGCGAGTTTTGATATCGTTTTGCACAAGAAACGAGGTAGAATAGTTGGCAGAAAAATATAGAAAATAAGGATTTATTCATTCAGTCATATTTTGAGTTGGGGAGCTCGGATTTTGGGCAATTTTGGAGGCAATTTTCACCATATGGATTGGGGTCTCTACTCGGTTTTGGTTATATTTCATGAATCCATCTTCGTTTTTGGGATTTTATTGATGATTTCAAAGTGAAATTGAGGGAGTTAGGGCTTGAGGTTTGGAGAGTTTGAGGTGAGGATTTCAGGGACCAAATGGAGTCCAATTTTGACGAATTTTATATCGTTAAACTCAGGAGAAAATGTGGTTTCTAATTCGGACATTTTTTATTGGTTTCGATTGCCGGGTTTTGGCCGATTTCGGATTTTTGGCATATCTTGTAGTTTTTATTGTGGAATTCGATTCGTTGGCCTATGTTGATGGTATTAATATGATTATGGTTATTTTCGGAGCTTTTGGGGACCGAGAACAGAGATGAGGGCATCCCGGAGTAAGATTTTACGCTATTGAGGTAAGTATCTTACCTAACCTTGTGTGGGGGACTTCCCCTTAGGATTTGAGTCCTATGTGTTAATTGTAGCCCAGTCATGCGAGGTGACGAGTGCGTGCCCGGTCTTATTTGTGGAAAATTTGCCTTTAGGGTTCTTAGGTCCTTATGTTCATTAAGCGGGAAGTTTCCTTATATAATTGGGTTTCTTATTTGCTAGTTTTACCTCTACACGCTCTATACATGTTGTTAGATTTTCTCTAACTCTTAGTTGTTATTTGGCCCTTATTTGCCTTAATTGAAGTGATTGACTTCCTTAATGTTTTGATATTTCTTAATTGTGAATTCCTCTATGACTGTGCAAATATCTACCTTTTCAATTGTTGTGGTTGCCGACGAAGTTATCACGTGCCTTACCTGCCTCTTTGTCCTTGTGAAGGTTGTTGTATTCCTTGTATTCCTTTGAACTCGCCGTGTATATATATATATATATATATATATATATATATATATATATATATATA